>OZ025250.1:55964792-56108040 GCA_964019135.1 Arenicola marina
GCACTGCCTCCCCCCCCCCTGCATGCTCTCTGTTCCCCGCACTGCCCCCCCCCCCTGCATGCTCTCTGTTCCTCGCACTGCCCGCCCTCCCCCGCATCCTCTTTTCCCCGAACTCCCCCCCCCCCCCTGCATCCTCTCTGTTTCCCGCTCTGCCCTTGCCCCCCTCCGCCCCCCTCCGCCCCCCCCCCCCCGCGTTTGCCACGAGGCCGATATTAGACTACCGTTCTGTTTGCTCTTCCTCTTCCCTCTCTATTGCCCTCCCTGGTTCCCCCGCTGTTTCCTCCTGTCATTTCGCTCTATTCCCCTCCCGATTTTCCTCTCCATTTACTTTTTCTGCTCCCGCTATATGGCGCTCGTTTAATTCTGTCAAATTTCTCAATGCATATCAGTCTCCTGACCAGTCAGGGTTTATCAAGCTGCGTGCTGCCTTCTGACATCCGCTCAGTGCAGTCTGCCATCTATCACCAGTGCAAGTGTACCCCCACTCCCCCCTCCAACTCCCCTGATACACCCAGCCAGCCAGTCGCACTGAGGTATCATATATAACATGGACGACATATTAATAGTTTTTGTTTACATTATTTGCAGACGACAGCCATTGAATTTAAACTTTTAAGATCATCAACATCCTTTGTCTTCACAGACTGCAGTCCGCCGTGAGTCGTTGTTTATTTCAGTCTCCAAGTCGCCAGGAAACTCTTCAGACATCGGTGGAAATGTACAACACCAAATACGGCACGTGCGGCCTTGACCTTGACACCTGACATACACCCCCGCCACCCCTCCACGTCAGTTATATGTTTGGTTGTCACTGAGATGTTTGTCGTTGTAGGATGCGGCGGCGTATGGCGGTCTGCGGGTGACGGGGGTGGTGGGGGAGGAGGCCGGACCCGGGCGGCTGCAGGAACCCCGGGGTGTGGCCGCCCACGGTGACTTGGTGTGGGTGGTGGACTGGGGCAGTCACCGGGTGGTGGTCTTCCGGCGGACCACAGAAGGTGGCCACACAGCCCACCGCTACGTGGCGGAGTCCGCCGTCCCGTATCCATGGGGTATCACCGCCACAGACACGGAGATCTGGATCTCCCAGACCAATGGCCAGCTCCAGGAAGTCCGGTTGGTGGGTGGAGAGGTCGTCCTGACGCGCACACTGCCGACCACAGGACGCCTGACAGAGCCACATGGACTGGCCTACAGGGAGTCAACCAGGACTCTCTATGTCTGCTGCACGGACGGCGTCCATGTGGTGGATGTGGCGGGGGGCGGGGTGGTGGCCACCCTCAACACGCCGCCAGAGGTGCTGGAGGGGTGGCGGCCGGTGTTTGTGTCCGTCCTCCAGGACACCATCCTGGTGGTGTACGGCCACCCCTACCGCCTGGTGCTGTACACCGGGGACGGCGCTCCGGGCCGCGTCCTCAACCTCCCAGGACTCTCGACTCCCCGTGACGTCACCCACAACGGGGAACACTTTGTGGTGTGTGACTGGAAGGGTGGCTCTCTCCTCGTGGTGAGCCGGGAGGGGGAGGTGGTCACCAGGGTGGGGCTGGAGGAGGTGGAGCCCTGGTTTATATCATGGCCCCCCCACCACCACCTCCTCTACGTCACGCACTGGGACTGGCACAACAAACTGTTTGTCGTGAGCCGCTGACGACAACAACGCGCCGTCCGCGTAAGTAACAGTGACGTCATCACGTCACTCACACCTTGTTAAGATGATTGTTGATAAGGACAACATACCCCACACCCTCTCCCCTACCCACCTTCTCCCTGGTGGGGGCGGGGGGTGGTGAAGGGTAGGTGTGGGGGGGGGGGGGGTGCTGTCACAGCTTTAAGTGATATTTGACATGTTGTTTACGTTTAGAAAGGTGTCACTGTAAACGTCTCTGTGAGGGAGGGACAGGGTGACACTCCCACCCCCTCCCCCACCCACCTCAGCCACACTAGGCCCTCCCTACCCTACCTTACATTACATTAACCTACCTGGGGGTGGGGGTTCAGCCGGTTAAGCTGCCCTCAACTGACGTTAGTTCAATTGTTTGTGGCTCGATGTCTGTAATTGTGGGCTGTGGCCGCCTGCTCCACCCATTAACGCCCCCACCTACCCCCATCCCCCTGTCCCTCTACAAACACCTTCCAGTTTTCAGTGATTGAAACTTATATGAAATCAAGTTGATTCCAAGGACTCAAAGGGATGTTAATAGCTTTAAAACACATGGTCGTGCATGGTCTAACATTGAATATAATGAGGAGGAGAGTTTGCGCCAGTGACACGTAAGGTGTTGTGTAGTGCCTGACTTGTAGTTATAAAAGCAGTCTAAATAAGGTTTTAAGCATCGAGCTTGAAATAGCTTTTAGCATGTGAGGTTAATGTAATACTTGATAAGACTAGTAATAATAGATAACTAGTCCGTGAAATGAAAATCAAATTAATATTCACATTCACATATAAACATTAGCCGAATTTGTTGAACACCTATTCGGGTCCGGTCCGTAGAGCTGTGTTCGTCACATCGCTCACTTGTTACTCTTCCGCGCTCTGTTCCCATTCATGTTTTCTTTTCTGTTTGCTACGCCATGTTCCTGCGTTATTCACTACACGTTTGCCGCACTGTTTCCTCTCAGTTGTTGTTCTGCTTGCTGTTCTGTTCGCTGTTCTGCTGCTCATTCCTACCCCACCCCCACCCCCACCCCTGCCATCTTCCTGTATGCCATGGGACTTTGATTATTCATATTATAAGGAATGTATAAACAAACATTAGCAATATTGTAGATTAGCCCATAAAATATACCAATTGATACAGTGATGGTGAGGGGAATAAGTTGACACAGACCCACGGAAGTTGATGATGTATACCCCCCTCCCCCTCCCTGCCCTTGCCTGACACCCCTACATGCAGTCCGGGTGTTCATCTCGCTTGAATAGCAGTCATACCTACCTAAAATAAATCGAATGTGGTCAATCAGTTTCAATGGGCGCCACGTATATACCACTTGCATAGGTAGGACAATTGTCTCTGGTATTTCTATTAGATCCAAATACAATGAAGAAAAAAAAATTAACTTTCATTTTAGTAAAAATCATTCAGTGGGCGCAGTGCTTGTTGCTGAAATGTTCGCTTGCCCAACCCGCGACGCCACTACCACCGCCCCCCCCCCCCCAATTAGACCAATATATATATATAGATATATAATCTAATGTATAATAAGTTTGGCCTAACGACGACTGTAAACTTAATTTAATCCTACGATCATATTTGACCCTTTGCTTAGACATTTAAAATGATAGAAAAGGCAATATTTGTCGTAACTACACGCTTACTTTGCTAATTATTTTTACTGGTTGATCCGGTTATTAGATAATCAATATGTCAATGTGCAGTGGAGGTTTATTCTATGGACTGTAATGACAACATATTAATTGTGTTTTTTCGTCGTTTCAGCTGGATACCTGGCCTAAAGTTCCTCGCTGGAAGCTTAAATGAATGAATGAATTGTATCATCACCCACCAAGATGCTGGTCATAACGGTTCATTGCTATTGTATAGAGTGTTAGCTCCTCATGATGGTGACCACAAAAGTTGGTCTGCCTCACCGACAGCTCTTGCTATTGCTATGAGTTCACGCTCTGTTTATGCATCGGCGTTCACCTGACCGACCGGCACAGACTTATCGGGAAAATCGAAGGCGTTATGATTGGGGCGTTATGATCGAGTTAGTGTGTGAATCTTGGCTATGGCGCTTTACCACTGACAATTGGGGAATGGTATAACAGTTCCCTTCCTTACTTCTTACATGTATGTTACCTTTCTTAGGGACGCTTATGTAATGTAGATGTAAAGTTTCCATGTGCCATGTATAATAAATACCAATCAAATGGGTGAATCGGATGCCATTATTATTATGTAATCCATGTATACATGCAGATCAAGGAAATCCCATAGAAAACCATGAATTTGTCACGGAAAAGTATGAATTTGTCATGGAAAATTCATGGACTAATGATGACATTTTGTTAACAGATTTGTGTCGGAACCACACCCACTCACCTTGATGATGGTAATATTGGCTCCTTGCTATTCTATAATGGGTTGGCTCATCATGAAGGTCACCGCAACAATTGGTCTGCCTCACCGAGAGCTCTTGCTATTGTTATGAGTTCACGCTCTGTTTATACTAATGGTGTAGTCAGCCATTGTCCTTATATCGAGGTTATGGTGATATAAACATATCGCGTCACGTTACTTGCTGATGCTATACATATGGACAGTAATACTGGACTTTATCATGATATTGATGCATGAATGATATAATTGATGACATAACACCAATGTATTGTATCCTCATGCGCCTTGATGCTGGTCATAACGGTTCCTTGCTATTGTATACAAGGTTCCCACGGTCATGGAAAATCTTGCTTACTGTAACAAAAACACCGTTTGTATAGGGTCTGCTTCATGCTGAACTTCAACCGATCTCGCCTAATCATCAAGATCAGCCTTGTAGCAGAATCGTACATACCTTTACGGCAACTAAATTTGTCCAAAAGAGCTTCTATCTGCAGGATGGATTGATGGATAAAAGCCTATTTTGTTGCATGGCGGGCCATCGGCTAAGGTGGACCTGGAATACAGCCTGCAATCCGGATGAGGTTGTTCTTATGAAGTCGAGGGAATTTAACACATCAATCCATCGGTTAAATCAAGTCAGGATATCTAGGTCATATGTATATCATTGGAGGACATTGTAGGTGCTGTTTTCTTTATGTGTCAGCTGCAAGAGTTTATGAAAAAATATATCTGTTATACTGCTAAATTACAGAAAAAATTTCGATAATTGTCCCATGTCCATAGACAAATGCTTTCATTTTTGGCAAAATACGTCTTATGACCTATATTTTGAAGTTCAAACATGACCGGGAGGTATGGACTCATTGCATGTCTCATAGTGTAGGTGTGGTATTTCCCTTCCACAAGCGGGAAATACGTATTCCTACTTCTCGCTGTTTACAGGTTCAATCACTCGATCGGTAGGGTGGGAAGACACAGATACTAAGACAGGTCACCAGTTCCAAGGTTTATTATATATTTCGCTTAAAGGCTATACACTGAAAATTACACAAAACTGTATCATGATATTATCCAGTCAGTAATGGGCCTGTGGGTGTAGAGTGCTACATGCCACAGGATCCGGCGCCGTTGCTCACCGAAGCCAGAGATGCCACGACACTTACTGTTCTGAACACAATCTCCGATCCTCGGAAGAACCCGTCCACTTGTCCGGTGTCTCTGGCTGCCTCCCCTTTATCTGCTAGTGCCAGAACCCTTTGTCGTTGACGGGCATTGCCCGAGGCGACGCCAGGCGGGTCTTCCCGATAAGGGCATCGGCGGTCACGTGACCTAATGGCACCGACTCGGGAAAACCGAAGCGTTATGATCGAGTTAGTGTGTGAATCTTGTCTATGGCGCGTTACCACTGACAATTTGGGAATGGTATAACGGTTCCCTTTCTGTCTTAGGGACGCTTATGTATGTGTTAATGTAAATTCTCCATGTGCCATGTATAATAAATACCAATCAAATGGGTGAGTCGGATGCGTATAAGCAAAGGAGGATGTTATTAGTATATGATCCATGTATACATGACGATTAAGAAAATCCTAATGGAAAAGTATGAACTAATGGAAAAGTATGAATTTGTCACGGAAAAGTATGAATTTGTCACGGAAAAGTACGAATTTGTCATGGAAAAGTACGAATTTGTCATGGAAAAGTCATGGAATAATAATGACATTTTGTGAACAGATTTGTGTGGGAGGCACACCCACTCACCTTGATGATGGTAATATTGGCTCCTTGCTATTCTATAATGTGTTGGCTCATCATGAAGGTGACCGCAAAAATGTGTCTGCCGAGAAATGTTACAATGAGTGCAGTTCACGCTCTGCTTAGCCTTATGCTAATGGTATGTACACTCTATGAAGCCAGCACATTGTTAAACTGGACAGTATGATGTTATGAATGCAATAATGTTTGTAATTTTTTTTATACAAGACGTTATGATTGGGGCGTTATGATTGGTCTAAATTCCCAAATACTACACAGGCCTAGTTTTTGAATCTTGGCTATGGCGCTTTTCCACTGACCATGTGAGAATGGTATAACAGACCTTTTTCTTACTTCTTACACGTACGTTACCTTTCTTAGGGACGCTTATGTAGGTGTAGATGTAGTGTCCATGTGCCATGTGCAATAAATACCAATAGTATATAATCCATGTATACATGGAGACCAAGGAAAGCCTCGTCGAAAGGCATAAATTTGTCATGGGAAAGTCGTGGAATAGTGATGAAATGTTGTTACCAGGTTTGTGTGGGATGCTGGTCATAACGGTTCCTTGCTATTGTATAGAGTGTTAGCTCCTCATGGTGGCGATCACAAAAAATTGTCGTCCACCCTGAGAACTATTGCTATTGTTATGACGCTTGAAGTTCAGGCGTTGTTTATGCTAATGATGTTAAAAGTCCGTGTCTGATGTCGAGGTTATGCTGATGTAGCATATCGCGTCACGTTGCTTGTTGGCACTTTGTATATGGGTCATTCTACAGAAACGGCATAATTTCAAAGATGAAATTTTGATAATTAAAGTTTGTTCCAATCACTAGATACTTTCGATGTGTAACCTCTAGATATCCATGTTTTTGAAACCAAACCGAGCCGAGCTTACGCGTTGACAGGTACTTCCCAATTAAATAGGAAAGAGATGACGTCACCCATATTTTGTCAACTCTGTTACCGGACAATTATAAAAGTCCCCGCGCTTAAAACCGTTTAATAAATACAAGTTCATTCATAATTCGCTGTACATGGTATGGGGTCAATATGCCTAACACTCCAGTATGAAAGTAACTGTTGAAAACGGATAAAGTTCGATATTAATATGAACCAAATAATTGTTACGCCCAAACATCACAGTTCTGCGCCAGATGTGTTACGGCTAATGTGCAGAAAGATCGTTGTATTATTACAAAGAAAACCTTAGCTTTGCCTTCCGATATGAGGGATATCATTAAGAGTATAAATGCCATGAACAGTCTATCACTTAGAATAAGAAATATTTATATTCATGTTGTAACAGAGCTGACATCTGGTAACAGGGCTGACATCTGGTAACATAGCTGACATTCGTGTTGCCAATTGCTGAGAATGCCCAACAAAGTTTCCTTTAATCCATCCACGTTTGCCGGCTTTACGTCAGCGACGGTCATTCCTAATTTATAAATGATGTGAAACGTCAACCATTTAGAATGGGAAATACGTATGGTAACAGGGCTGACATCTGGTAACTTGACATGCATACGCTGAAGAGGCCTAACAGAGATGGCTAACATTCATATCTGCGCGTTTTAAATCGGTGACGGTCATTTTTAGTATCCTTTCAACATTCGCTCGTGCAAATTAAGAGGCTAGGCACCCCGAGAGATAATATGTAGTCCAGTTTATTTGTGATGAATAAGTTAGTATTTTAGACGATGCACAGGACAATGAGTAAAGGACGGATACATGTGTAACTATATCTCTTCGCTGTAATTGTTCAGGTCAATTATTATTATTGTTTATATCGTAACAAAGGATCGCACAAAAGATGTCTACACTAGAAACGTAAGCATGGCGTAAACATGGTTTATAATCTACATTGTATTACAACATTGTAACACAATTGCCTATCATTATACGCAGTCAGTCATAAACAAGGCCAACTCAGCCGCCACGTCTCTTTATTCCACAGCTGCCTTCTATGAAGACCTATCTTGATTTTTAGTCCATAAATTACCATTTGATAACACTTTTGTATTTTAATAAGCGAACGATAAACGTGTCACATTGACGCTTTTTGGGCTTATCTGCAACTGAATTTGCCAAACAATAAGTCGTAAATAAAGCTTATTCTTTATTTGCAAAGGATATTCAACCAAGGACGAACGATAACTAAATCGGGTTTTCAAAACCAGACTAATAAGTGATCTGGGTGAGTTGAGGGTGAGTACTTAAGGAAAGCAATTAGGCCATCCGATGGCGTAATTGCTTTTCTTAAGTACATCATTTAGGGTTCCACTCTCACTCGCACTTTCTATCAGGTTTCATTGACGCTTTTTACTTTGCCCGTTATATTCCTTTCATACCAATTCAGTTGTTTTCTCTTTAGCTTCTGCTGCAGACTGCTATTTTGTCAATAAAATAAGTTTCGAACTCTTGCAATGCTAAATTGTTACACTTAAAGGAAACCGCCAGCCTGGCCTCTAACGCTGCTTTACCGATTCATATAATACCCAATTGTCTATCCTCCAAATTACAGAATTTTTTGTTCTATCTGTAGCTCACAATAAAATTTAGAAGTGACCGCCAGGCACGATTTCGCCGCCTACCCAGGCGGCAGCCCTTTTGGAGGCGTGTCTGTGATTGACCAATCAGGAGGCGATACTCTAATTTATTGTAACCGGAAATTGCGCCTATTGTGTGAGCAAAACAAGAGCGCGTGATAATCGCTATTATAAATAGCTGCGATTCTAACTCCAATCATGGCAATTATTCCGAAGTCAATCGTCGCAAGACGTATATCAATTTGTTTGGACGGTACTTTTCTATGAAAGGCTAAGATCTTGCGCTGGAACTGCCGGTGTTCATCTGTAAATCGCGGCCCTGATCTTTCTCTTCGCGAGTTATAACGTAAGGCGGCGCCATATGAATAGTCACAATGTGCGTCACTTCTCCCGGCAAAATGGCGCTCTGCTTGACATTGCTGGGGGCGGGTTGCCTTAATTTTGTTCCCCTTACCAGTCGGTCGAAACGAAGCGTTAACACTCGCCAATTTAATTTTAAGATGTAAACTGTCGGTGCAGATCGCGATTAAATTAGGTTGGACACCCGCTTTAATAACTGTATTATTAGGTTTGTAAAATAAGAAAAGTATCGGAAACTAGGTAAGAACTTTACGTATTGGCGAAGGGAAGAAGGGGGGATCCGGTACAGACCAGGAAGACAGGGCGGATCTAAAAAAATGAAAAGGGACTGTGTGTTGGTGGGGTGACCGCAGGTGTCCAACAAAGTTTCTTACGAATGGGAGGAGGCAGGGGCGTGTGCATAAATTCTTGAAAGGGGGGGGGGGCACAAAAATAGAAAAAAATGCGTGTAAAAGCCTGAGACGTAGGTGAGCGTGGTGCATAGAATCTAACAGAGGGGGGATGGGATAAGGTATATCTTAGGGTCCGAAATGGAAAGGGGTGCACGTGCCCCCTGTGCCCCCCACCCATGGCAGGGAACACATAACTTGAAAGGGGGGGGGGGTGCACAGATATATCCTTGGGTCTGAAAGGGGGGACGTGTGCCCCCTGTGCCCCTCCCCCCCCCCCTGGATACGCCCAAGGGGTCATTGAGACTTTGCTTTATACCAGTCCTGGAGGGGGAGGGGGTCAATCCCCCATTTTTTGGATCCTCCACCTAGAGATAGATTTCGTTGGAAGACTTTTATAGTGCATGGTCTAGTTCCCGAAGGTGGTGGGGGGGGGTGGTCGCCGCCTAACCCCCGCCTCCTAGATCCGCCCATGCTCGGCGCTATAAGTTTATTAGGCGGCTTGATAAGGGTCCCTCATACCCCTGCTAGGAATAAGGTGGCTAACGTAGCTGTAATGTCAGAAACAGCTGTTACATGATCAGCCCTGTCAGCCTTGTGACCCATGCCGTCAGCCCTGTTACCATGTCAGTGGTATCAGGGCTGACATTTACGTCAGATAATCCGGTCTGCATCGTGTCAGCCCTGATTATCGATCACATAAGATGTTCTCTTTAATGCTACTTAAGCTATCACTAGGTCAGAACTTTTGTTCAGGGTAAATATTGGACCATCTATATAATGTCTACGTAACAGTGCTGGCCACATATTCTTTACCCTGTCCATAAATGACCTTTGATGTAAAGAAGACGTTTCTCTCTCAGCGATGGCCACGTGTCTGTGGCACAAATTATTGTGCAGTGTCGCCACGATCTGTTGAGGCTTCTGGGACAGGTCATTATTAACGCTATATGACTCTTTCATTCTGAAAAATATATAAACCGGTGATGTCTGGCTGGAATAGAACACATGCTGTTGATGACCTTGATTCAATTGACCAACCAAATGAAACTATCAGACCCATATACGACTTTTTATTATGATTTCCTCGGCAGGACTTTAATTACTCACTTATCGTAAAATGACCCATATGCACTCTATGAAATGCGCGCACAGCGATACTTGACTTTATGATATGTGTAATGCATTAATGATAGAATACAATGTGCCTCCGTCGTGCTTGTTAATGTGTCCAGTCATTTCCAAACAACATACGATGCAATAAAATCTTGTATAATTGTAACCAAATGCTGTTTTTTGTTCAATATCTGCTAGCGTTTCTGTTTTCTTAATTAGGTACATATCCCATTGGTACATGCGAGATCATCTTTAATGGTTGTCCCCTAGAGGTTGCTGCAAGGAGGACTTATGACTAATAATTAACTGGTGGAAGGAAGATTCTTTGGCTGGTGCTGTATTTATGTAGTGCAGTGGATGTGGCAGCCCTGCCCAGTGAAGCATAACACATCGACACATTGTAATAATCTTAGTTGGTTCCTCCTTTAGGTCCTAAGTAAATGGTATGTACATTCAAGTTTTGAATAATCAAGTAGCCAATGGTGAAAGTATGATCTTCTGATATGTAAACAATGCAGTGCGCTACATTTTGCAAGTAAAATTAAGCATGTTCGCCCTTAAATAAGACTTCGTCGGAAATACTTTAGTCTATGTATTTACTAACCGAATAACAACTACAAATTTACCCATACATCAATGCCGCAATAGATGGTGGGACTTGACTCGAATCCAGTTACCGAATGACGCTGGTCTTTTCGAAAGAGCCCATAGCCATTTCGGTTACAGCAACCATAGATATATTGCGCACAACCAAAACGCGTTCTCTTTACAAACCGTTGGTGTTTATGATCAAGAAATCATATTCCATATAATTTTAGCACTTTCTTAGTTAAGAACATCCACCCTTACGGTAGCCTAGTGTGGCTTACGGCCCCTGGGCACAGCTCATCAGTTCTTCAAACCGAAACCTGCATTTCCGTCACGAAATGTTGAATGGTCGTCTCGTGATGTTGTAACGGCTATGTCTACACCTGGACTGACGTAGGTTGTGTGATGGATGTCAAGCTATCAGACGACCTGCAATTAGTTATCCAAAATCGTCTCCGCCTTCCTTAATAATTTGAATCGTAATGGAAACTGATGCATATTTTCGGTCAATGGTGATGCCTTGAAAGGAAGACATTTGTAACTCAACGTTGTGATGCCACAAGGGAGATACATTATAACACACACCAAACTGGTTTGTCACCAACGTATTGATTCACGAGAAAGTAAATTAATTTTGGTATTCTGTTGATAAGAGGTATGTATTGATAAGCTGTGTAGCCTTGAACTTCAGCGATGTCAATGAGAATAACTGCCCAATATTAAGGGAGATACCCAAGTTTTATTCTAAAGTTATTTCTGCTTTCAGTGCAATTAATACTTTTAAAACACCCCAAGATAATAACGATGTCTTAAACAATTTCATATGGGGAAATAGTAACTATACATATAAAGAAACCTGAAAGGAACGATGTTTACGTTTCAAATCTTTTAATTGAGGGTAATATATTTCTTCTTAAGCATCTCCAGTTTAACAACGGTCTTCTCGATGAGAACTTCGTGAATGTTCGTTGTTACAAAAAGCCGTACAAAGGGACCTTCGTAAGATTGAAATGCATGTCCCATCGGCAGCTGGCCCTAACGGAAGTCCCTTCCATTGTGCAAAGTTCTTCTTTTGGTTTATATTGCAAAGATTAATATTGTCTGCTAATGAGCAAAGACAGAAAGCCACGGAATGTATGCAGTTGGCTAGCCTGCATTATCATGTGCCGTACCTTCGCTTAGTTTTGATATCATTACTGTTCTATCCTTTTCATGATTTTAATTTAAACCATTTGACTCCAGCCTCTACTCGTAGTTCATCTCCGACTGCAGTTATAGTCGACACACCGTTGACAGACATGCCACATGTATCTAAGTTGTAATTTGTTGCGGACTTGTATCAGAGAAACATTAAAATGGATAGTCCAAAGAAGAATATAGGAGAAGCGATGTAACTATCTAGAGGTGAATATTTGCCATTATCGCTCCATAAGAACTTGCATGTGATAAGTTTTAAGGGGAACTGACAAATTCTTTACCCCCAATCTTTGAGGGAATACAAAGGTATTGTTTGCATTTATAATCGAAATACGGACAGCATCCAACAGGCCTACTCATATTCTTAGGGCTGGCCAATAGTGTGGGGGGGGGGGTGGCAGAGTTCGAACAATACATTTCAGTCTTCTCAGTTCACGAAGAATTAAAAGATAAATTTCCCGTTCACGCAGAATTAAGTGACGGAATTTATTATTAATATTAGTGGAATGTGAGGACGTGCGCGAACAACGATGCAAATTAGGCCTCCCCCGGACTTTCCCGGTATGACAGTAAACTCATCGATGTCTGTAAATTGACGATTTCCCGATTTACGGTTAATTCATATTAAAATTCCCCCGTTCACGATGAATCAAGATCCTTAACCTGAAGGGCCATTTAAGGTTCACGATGAATTAATTACTTCATTTCCTTCCCAGTTCACTGTGAATGAAAAGTCAATTCCGCTTGCCCCCGCACCCCACCCCCACTCCTCCAACCGGCCTCTTGTCAGGCTCTTCCTTGGCCTCTAACGTTGGGTCATCATCTAACGGTTCAAAGCTGTATGCTGTTACAAGACACAGAATCAATACTTTTTCCTCCCCCGAAGAGTCCATTGTAAAGAATAGAGATCAATAAATAAGAGAACTGTCCGTCTTGCCGTCGTGTTCTACCTAGCCTTTTGGAGACGTTTTGTGCTCATGTCGCAGATGACGTCACGCGCAGCGATCCTGGCGATCGCTTTAGAAACTACTGGTCGTCAGAAGGACTTCGAAATCTATCTCGGTGAACGGGACATTTCAACTATCTTGTATTGTATTTAACTTAGTATGGTTAATTTCACCTGATAACGTCGTAAGGAGAATACTATTTTTTCGTTTGATGTGATTTTTAAAAGTTGTTGGGCCCAGACCGTTATAAAATTAAAATCCCCGCCGGCTTAGCATGGGCCCACATTGGTCGTGACAGTACCGTAAGCGTAGACTTTTTGAAGTTTCTGTCTCACCCACACCTAGTTGCATGAAGGAAAGAACTGTTCTTGGTTTCTTCCTTGTGCTATATCAAGCTACAACTGACTGTCAATCTTAGCTTCACCTACCTGGAGTTGAAAAGAAACATGCACTCGTTCACTGCGATAACCATTATTCATGTTAGAACTCACGAAATGAATTATTACATTAAATGATAAGCCTGAGTCATACGTGAGCTACGTTAAAACAATGGTTAGCCGTTACATGGAAGAACGACCTTTTGCATGGCGCTCTGCGTCTTGCACGGGTCGTAATGATGTCACTGGAGACTCAGTTACTAAGCGCATTATGACTTCGGTGTGAAAACGTCATAACGTTAACATGTATGCCCAAGGCGAGGCGCTCTCTTCACAATGTTACCTGAAGATCTGTAGACGTTTTCCTTTGGTGGTTTGGGTGCCGAGGCTCCAAGCGGCTGGTCTGTATCCTGAAAGCAATCAAAGCGAACGGCACATCTTAAAATAAAACGCAAACAAATGGCGAAATAAAATAGGGAAGCGTATACAGGACAAAGCGGAAAACAACCGGAACGTAGATTATGTTATGTTATGATATTCCCTGGTATGTCTTAGCGATGGTCGAAAACAACCTGAACGTAGATTATGTGATGTCATAATATTCCCTGATATGTCTTAGCGATGGTCGAAAACAACCTGAACGTAGATTATGTGATGTCATAATATCCCCTGGTATGTCTTAGCGATGGTCGAAAACAGCCTGGACGTGCATTGTGCTATGTTATGATATTCCCTGGTACGTCTTATATAAGCTTTCGTATTAAAGCGATGGGTACATCTCAAACGGCGTCAAACGGGGGCAAACGGGGTCAATGAACCTCCCGAGAGAATAAAACATGAACAATAACAAGTCTCTATGAAGTGGTGGGTTCCTTGACTTTTATGCATTTTTCTGGACCGGTATAGGTGTATATTTGGTTAGAAGTCTTCGGTATGCATATGTAACAGGGTCTCTGCCGATAACTCATCGAGAAGAGAGTATCACGTGTTTGCCCAAGGGCGATAAGCCGCGAGAATATTTAAAGAATTGGCACCATATCTCTCTTCTTAACGCGGGTTATAAAATATTATCAGGTATTTGTGTCCAAATCCAAGTGTGACTTGGATGCCTGACGCCGTGTCCGATGGGTGAAGATTTCGAAGCGGAATTTACCCCTACGGCCATCTTTGACTTTTTGTTGACTTTCATTTTCAAAGTGTGACTTCATATTGACAGTTTTTGGTGTCTAGACTGATTTTGGGACTGACTATAGTTAATTATGTATTCAGCTTGTGCAGCTGCAATTAATTTTGGTAAGGTCCGTGAGTCCGTAAAGTCCAGAAAAAGCCACTAATATCCGAAATGTCAAAATCTTATGACGCTATGTTAATCGATGGCACAACCACAGACCTGCAAACCACAGGCATGTAAGTCTTAGCTACATTACGACATGCCACTTCATCACTCACAGGCTCGCACTTTAGCCAAGTGTAGGCCAGCAGTAGCTACAGTAAGTATTACTTAGGGTAAATCAGTGGAGGGAGGGCCGGGGCAGCGGGAACACTGGGGAAGGGGGAAACCGCCACCACCGCAATACAGACAGACAAATATGGCGCAATAGTGAATGGGGGTGGGGGAGGGGGGTCTTAATTGTTCACAAATCATGAAGTTGGATGCCTGACGCCGTGACGGGTGGGTGAAGGTTTAGACAACGATCTCTCGATATTTAGCAATGTTCAGCAGTTAACTGAGCAACCTGCACTGGCTGCAGACACGGATCAATGCAAACAATAACTGTACCTAGCTTTCATTTTTTGGCGCCAGCAATATAACATCAGGAAACTGTGGTAAAGTTTTCTAGATCTACATTAGATCTAAGTATATGGGATATTAGCCTAAAAACAAGACGCTACTGTCATGGGATGACATGTAACGTTATCCCATTGCCAACTGTCCTACGACAGTAACATCTTGTGTTCAGGCTAATGGGATATATCTGATGTGCATGCATGTACGCACGTCTGTTAATTTGATTGGATTGCTGTAATGCAGTAAAATATCAGGTCTTCTACAATTTTGTCCATTCCTTCTTTGCAGGTATGTCCAGCAAATTAAGCAAATTAGCTTAATGTCCAGCAAATTAACAGGCCACTTTCTCTTTGAGTGTCGACAGTGCCCACAGGCGCTGCAGATCGACAGGCCGGGGGGTGGGGGGGGGCGTCGCGCACCGCCTTCTATGTAGGCGGACCCCCCCCCCCTCCCCCGGCCTGTGTCAGTCGATCTGCGGTGCCTGTGAGAGTGCCTTTACAGAAAAGTATACATATTGTACATGATTGTACATAGGGTAACTTGCAACTCTAAAAACATACATCCCTATAATGAGCAATCAACATCCCTCATACTGGACATTGCGACGTAAATTAAAACAGTCAGTTGCAAAGCATCTGTCAGATATTGCACAGGCGCGGGCATCTGTGCCAACCAGCTCCTGTGCATCTCTTCCCTATCTGCCTCCAAATAATGACTTAGCAGATGATTCTGATGCACAGTTAGACAGGGATGCTGCTGAGGATGACTTCCAAACTCCTGACATAAATGATTCCACACATGATGCTGGAGAATCATCTGTGAACGACTCAGACAGTGACAATGCCCACCAACCTCTGGATGAACTGCTAACCGATTGGGCAAGAACCCATAAAATAACATTATGTGCATTGACAGCGCTGCTTCACATCTTGTGTGTGTATCATCTTTTTTTTGCCAAAGGATGCTCGTACCTTGCTAGATACACCAAGGATCTTAGATATCCAGGATATAGCTGGCGGGCAATACCATCATTTTGGCATGGAAAATGCAGTGGTGAATAAATTAAAGATGTATCCTTTGGTTGCTCCTCATGACACTGTTTCGGCGCAGATAAATATTGACGGCTTGCCATTACAGAAAAGCTCTAACATCCAGCTCTGGCCCATTTTAGGTATGCTTGAAAACTGTGATGCATTTGTTGTTGGATTGTTTTGTGGGAGTAGTAAACCAGGCAATGCAGCTTTCTATTTGAGGAATTTTGTAGAAGACTGTTCCCGTCTACAGACAGATGGTTTCTACTTTAATGGCAAGCACTACCAGTTTCAGATCTCTGCAATAGTGTGTGATACCCCAGCACGTGCGTTTGTGCAGAATGTAAAATCGCATTCAGGCTATTTCGGATGTGACAAATGCAAGCAGCGTGGAGACCGGAAGGGGAAACTGACATTCCCAGAAACTAATGCTCCACTTAGGATTGATGCTGACTTTAATACGGATGACAACGATGAGGAAGATACTCACATTTCGGGCGAGTCCCCATTTCAGGGAATGAGAATAGGAATGGTGTCACAGTTTCCACTTGACTCCATGCACCAGTCTTGCCTGGGGGTAATGCGTCGGATTTTATGGTTACTCACCAAGGGTCCTCTAAATCATCAATTGGCACCTCGTGTGGTAACTGCCATATCAGATCAACTGATTGCATTGAAAGGCCTCTTTCCAAGAGAGTTTTCACGCAAGCCCAGAAGCTTGCATGAACTTGATCGATGGAAAGCCACGGAATATCGCTTGGTCTTGTTATACACTGGTCCCATCGTTCTAAAGCGTCATGTTCCGAAGGCTGTCTATGACAATTTCATGTTGGTTTCAGTAGCTATGCATGTATTGCTGTGTCCAAAGCTTGGTCCTCAATTTATTGACTTTGCTGAACAACTATTGCTGGCATTTGTTGAGCATTTCGGTCAACTGTATGGCAAAGAACAGCTTGTTTACAATGTTCATTGTTCAGTTCACCTGGTTAATGAGCCTAGGAAATATGGAACACTTGACAATGTCTCAGCATTTCCATTCGAGAACTACCTTAGGCAGCTGAACAAATTTGTCCGAAAACCATCATTTCCTCTTTAACAGGTTGTCCGCAAGTTATCGGAAGCTCATGACAAACCCAAGCTTGATCAAATTGGATTAACCCCAAGTAAAGAGCATCATTCTGGCCCTACCGCAGGGGAGGCCCTTGCTGCTGTGCAATACAAGCAGCTTCAAATGCATAACTGCTTCTTGTCTACAGCTTCGGGGAAATAACTACATTGAAGTGGACGGTCGGATTGCCTGTGTGCGAAACATATTGAGGCGTGATGATAAGATAGAGATAGTTTATGACAGATTGATGAAGGTTCATGATTTGCTTGTATATCCCTGTAGTTCCCTGCTGTTGGACATGACGAGTGTATCTGAAGTTAGTAGAAGACTTGAAGTATGTTCTGCCGAATCTGTGAAACGAAAGTATGTTTTGCAACCTGAAGGACATGATGGTTATTATGTCGCTATTCCTCTTCTACATATGTAGGTCTGAAAAGTACACTGTCGTCCTCCACTGGGAAGTTATGGCCAAGTTTGCAATTGGCAATTTCATGGAGGAGAACAGCGTTGCTGTTGGTTGCGAGAGCATGGCAAAGTTTGTCTATGGTCATCAGGCTGCACCACCATGGCCGCAGCAAAGAAAGCAAAGCGACAGCACGAACCGGATTCAAAATGGAAGGCATGCTTGTGTCGTGGCTTAGTTCAACCAGGTGATTTAACCTTTAAACTTTAGCTTGTATCCAAAACGTCCTATTCGTTCTGGCTAAGCCTTGTCTCTTTAGTTATGTTTATTTAGTTATGATATCAGATGCATATGGTAACACTAGTAACATACGGGATTTGTATAATTCATTTGAATGTATCCACTTAAACTGTGTGTAATATATATTGATTGTGACAAATATTTAATGCAGTCTCTGAATAAACATGTCTGTATATAACCCCAAGACATTTACGATGATGCAAGAGAAAAGCTTCCAAGTGCTGAAGCATCGTCGGATCTATTGAGCCAAGCAGAGGACGAGGGTGCTTGTCCTAGCAGAAAAAGGCGGTGAGTTGCATCTACTAATTAATTATGAGATACATACGAGTAATGCAGTTGAACGTTTCACCACCACTCATAGAGTACTCATAGCCGGGGCAGATACAGGAATTTGGAAAGGGAGGGCGGGGTCCGCTGAAAAACTTGTGATGGGGGGGGGGGGAGGGGGGGGGAGGGTGTACTGAGAGACATATATTTATTTATATATGTGTGTATAATATATAGTTGAACTTTTTCGCCACCAATGCATGAGAGCGTGGAGTAGTTTCTAAGTAAAACATTTGCTCTGTTTGAAATTATAAAGTGCCACCAGTAGATATTGCACGGCTTCTGATAGCTCTGACGACGACGTACCAGATAGTCCTCAGAAGAAATCACGAAAACCTGATGGCAAGCTTAAGAAAACGGGTAAGCTTAGATTAGTACAAAAACTACTACGCTGCAATTTATATTAAAAGATATTTATTTATATATATATGGTGTATTGTTTAATAAAATAAGTTCCTCGTTTTTGGATGGGATCAGCACTATCTTGCCTTGTATTTTTCAGTTTGTAATTCCTTCATGTTGGGAATATAGCAACCTGGAATGTACAATAGTTGCGAGGTATGGTTAAGAGCTCCTCCGCTGCATCATATTCGACATACCGGTGTGTAGAATATCTGCCTTAGTATATCTGCTGGTGATATAAGTAGACGCGTTAGCGACCAGGCTGAGGGAAAGATCCGGGGCTGACATATCGCAGGTGTACAATGTCAATATGCAGTAAGGATGATGTATGACCCTTCGTAATAAAATCCCCCCTTCCCATTTCCTGACCAGAAGTGACAGCCTATGCGTATGTGAAGTAAGATATCTACTATAAAATTGTTTGCATAACGGCAGTAAGTTGACACATTTAAGAGACCTATGACTCTTGTAGAGGCCGCACGATAGCTCAGTGGGTTAGAGCGCTCGCCTTGAGTGTGCTGGCGCGCTGGGAGCCTAAATTTAAGGCCCTTAGATCGGTGGTTGGAGTCCCGCTGTGGTCGCGGCTATGTGGCTGCAGGATGAAGATCGCACATCCTCTTAAAGGGTATTGGTTAAGCATCCTGAATATACAACCAATCAACCTATGACGTGTGTTTTAATTTCAGCAGCAATCGAGGATATGCCATCCGCGCCCAGTCTAACCACCCCATCTGTTCTGCAGCGGACTGTGTCCTTCAATAATATCTCGCACTCAGCTGTCGACCCAGGAAGATCAGGTATAAAAAACTTAACTCTCGCCATTTTGTAGCATTAATTATTGTATGTATTAATTTAGATCTATCATATCGACATACGTTACAATGGCATAGCATTCTCCCCTCCTTTAGTGAGTGCAATATACCAAGTTTTCACAGTTGTCAAAGCGTTAAGTATATGTCACTCGTCATAGCGATATGTCTACGGCTCCGTACATCTGTAGGTAGGTGTTCTGATATTCCCAATAGATGTATTGTCGACTGGGGAAACACTGCCATAAACCATCTCTCAGGAGGTTTGTCACGTTTTTCAGTGTTATTATGGTATATATGTTTTTTCCTATATTTTCAGAATTTGAGAAAACGATGGTGACGTATATGGTTGAACTGAAGGCGTCGGTAACGAACATCACTCAGCTCCTTCAGTCTGACAGAACTCATTGGCCTGCTGAACGGGAAGAAGTTGAACTCACCGACGGGATCATTTTGCCCGTGCCTTCCGTGGAGACACTGCTTCAGTTAGACGGGAAAGTGAAAGAAGAGCTGTCGGCGATTCTGGTAGGTACAATAATTGGCCCTTGCCCCACAATTATGATACACTACTCCATAAAGGGTTCCAGGCCGGTAATATTATTTCTTCGTGAATTTTAGCTAGCTTGCCTAATAATTTAAAGGAAACGCCTGTTAGCTAGGCTTATTACAGGAAACGCCTGTACGATCGATAATCAAATGACTCTTATATAATACCCTGATTTAGAAGTTTATTTGTGTAAATTCCAAATGTATATCGTTTTCGCTTAGGTGGCGAAATTGGCTGCTGTCAATGGACACAGCCCTAAATCCGTCGTTTCGCGGATCCTCGGAAGCCTTCTGAGAGCAGAGGTGCAAACAAAGTTCAACTGGTTTGGCAGAGGCCTAAAGGGGAAATTGGCTTAAGGAAGGCTTAAAAAAAAGAAGTGAACTATCGCTGGAGCTCTTAGGCTGTAGAAGTAGAATTCCTTTTGAATTAGGTTTAGTGATAGACTCGACATAGGGCTTTAGTTTTATATTCAGTGACTTCTACTGCAAACTTCACCAATTTAGATGCTACATTCATGACCTGGAAAATACAACCCGTATACAATTAAAGGTGTCAAAATTGTTGGGAAGCTTTTTCGTTGCAACTTTTGCTATGCTATGCTTTTAGTAACGTTGCAAGAGTGCGTGTGCGTCTCGGTTATCTCAAAGGAAATAGCCATGCCTGAAAAACAAAGCTTCGGTAGCGAATTCGTGGTACGCAGGCCTTGTGTCTGTCATTTGTAGTATGATTAACGAATTGCTTTCTAACTGTCAGGAAGGATTTGAAACCTAAGGAAAGCATATTGATTCCAAATTTGCAATGCAACTGTGATTGATGCAGTTTTATGCATATCTCTCAGCTTAATAATAATTAGTTCTTTAATTAAAGCTTGGGTCTAAATTCGCAGTATATTTTATTTTCACGGCACGTACAGCTTTTGACTGAAGTTGAAACTACCTATACCTGCGTGATATTGCCCATGCAAGTATGCAAAACTAGGAATTTACGTTGCATCAGAATTAAGCGTCCAAGTTGATATTTGGCTTACTTTTGCTTATATATATATTGAATATCATAGTAACTAATAGTTTTCTGCGTGCTGGTGAATATTGTGCTCATAGATGTATGTTGTAAGGGTAACTAGTTATTTACCGTGGCTAGGTCATTAAAATATTCTTCTTTGCGGTAATTCAAGGAGTTTCCATGTACTTTAATTATAATTAACCTTTAATTATGGACAGAAGTTTGAGTTTTTTGTGCAAGAAGCGTTATTGAGAGGACCAATTATATATGGATCGAAAGAACTCACTATTATATTAGCAAAGTACTCATTCATTTGGTTAGCGCTTGATTGCCGCTGCGATTGTTGATCTGTAATTGATCAAGCTGATAAGCGTCTCCTGTTTCAGTTGTTTATTATAGTTCTAGTGTTTCTTACTTTCTTTACATATCGTTTTTACTTTGAGCAAAAACCGACTGTCAATTCGTGGCGTAAACACGAGGTTTCAATAAATCATTATAAATGTAGACATTGTTTGTCGTCGCTCACCGTCCCGGTTTGCCGACTGCAGGTTTATATGTATTAATTAAGTTATTCAAAATTTATATCTGTAAGGTTCTTGCAGAATTAAAATTCTTTAAATTAAATGTACGCTTTTACCGTATTGATATCTTAAACTATGTTCAGAAAATGTCCGGCTGCTTTAGGTGGACTTTACATCAGTAAATCATCGGCGGTATTTCGGTTCTGTGCCAGCAGGAACATCAGGCGAAATGAATCGCCAATGAGTAAGAACGGTGTCGGCCCGTGGTCATTTACGAGCTCTGGTTCGATATCTGTTCTTATACTAGGCGTGAGACCAGCAGTTTATCGGGCCGACGTGGGCGCGACGTCGGGCAGGTATCAGTCCAATGTCGGCTGTATCTCTGCGCGACATCGGCCCGACAACGGCCCGACGTTGGTATTACATCGGTCAGATGTCGATCGAACATCGGCTCTATGTCGGCGATGCGTCGGCTCTATGTCGGCGATACGTCGGCTCTATGTCGGCGATGGGTCGGCTCTATGTCGGCGATGCGTCGGCTCTATGTCGGCGATGGGTCGGCTCTATGTCGGCGATGGGTCGGCTCTATGTCGGCGATGGGTCGGCTCTATGTCGGCGATGCGTCGGCTCTATGTCGGCGATGAGTCGGCTCTATGTCGGCGATGCGTCGGCTCTATGTCGGCGATGGGTCGGCTCTATGTCGGCGATGCGTCGGCTCTATGTCGGCGATGGGTCGGCTCTATGTCGGCGATGGGTCGGCTCTATGTCGGCGATGCGTCGGCTCTATGTCGGCGATGCGTCGGCTCTATGTCGGCGATGGGTCGGCTCTATGTCGGCGATGGGTCGGCTCTATGTCGGCGATGCGTCGGCTCTATGTCGGCGATGGGTCGGCTCTATGTCGGCGATGCGTCGGCTCTATGTCGGCGATGGGTCGGCTCTATGTCGGCGATGGGTCGGCTCTATGTCGGCGATGCGTCGGCTCTATGTCGGCGATGCGTCGGCTCTATGTCGGCGATGCGTCGGCTCTATGTCGGCGATGGGTCGCCTCTATGTCGGCGATGCGTCGGCTCTATGTCGGCGATGGGTCGGCTCTATGTCGGCGATGCGTCGGCTCTATGTCGGCGATGCGTCTGCTCTATGTCGGCGATGGGTCGGCTCTATGTCGGCGATGGGTCGGCTCTATGTCGGCGATGGGTCGGCTCTATGTCGGCGATGGGTCGGCTCTATGTCGGCGATGGGCCGGCTCTATGTCGGTGATGGGTCGGCTCTATGTCGGCAATGACATCGGCTCTATGTAGGCGATGCGTCGGCTCTATGTCGGCGATGCGTCTGCTCTATGTCGGCGATGGGTCGGCTCTATGTCGGCGATGGGTCGGCTCTATGTCGGCGATGGGCCGGCTCTATGTCGGCGATGGGTCGGCTCTATGTCGGCGATGGGTCGGCTCTATGTCGGCGATGGGCCGGCTCTATGTCGGCGATGGGTCGGCTCTATGTCGGCGATGCGTCGGCTCTATGTCGGCGATGGGTCGGCTCTATGTCGGCGATGGGTCGGCTCTATGTCGGCGATGCGTCGGCTCTATGTCGGCGATGCGTCGGCTCTATGTCGGCGATGGGTCGGCTCTATGTCGGCGATGGGTCGGCTCTATGTCGGCGATGGGTCGGCTCTATGTCGGCGATGGGTCGGCTCTATGTCGGCGATGGGTCGGCTCTATGTCGGCGATGCGTCGGCTCTATGTCGGCGATGGGTCGGCTCTATGTCGGCGATGCGTCGGCTCTATGTCGGCGATGCGTCGGCTCTATGTCGGCGATGCGTCGGCTCTATGTCGGCGATGCGTCGGCTCTATGTCGGCGATGGGTCGGCTCTATGTCGGCGATGGGTCGGCTCTATGTCGGCGATGCGTCGGCTCTATGTCGGCGATGGGTCGGCTCTATGTCGGCGATGCGTCGGCTCTATGTCGGCGATGCGTCGGCTCTATGTCGGCGATACGTCGGCTCTATGTCGGCGATACGTCGGCTCTATGTCGGCGATGGGTCGGCTCTATGTCGGCGATGGGTCGGCTCTATGTCGGCGATGCGTCGGCTCTATGTCGGCGATGCGTCGGCTCTATGTCGGCGATGGGTCGGCTCTATGTCGGCGATGCGTCGGCTCTGTGTCGGCGATGGGTCGGCTCTATGTCGGCGATGGGTCGGCTCTATGTCGGCGATGCGTCGGCTCTGTGTCGGCGATGGGTCGGCTCTATGTCGGCGATGCGTCGGCTCTATGTCGGCGATGCGTCGGCTCTATGTCGGCGATGGGTCGGCTCTATGTCGGCGATGGGTCGGCTCTATGTCGGCGATGCGTCGGCTCTATGTCGGCGATGGGTCGGCTCTATGTCGGCGATGCGTCGGCTCTATGTCGGCGATGCGTCGGCTCTATGTCGGCGATACGTCGGCTCTATGTCGGCGATACGTCGGCTCTATGTCGGCGATGGGTCGGCTCTATGTCGGCGATGGGTCGGCTCTATGTCGGCGATGCGTCGGCTCTATGTCGGCGATGCGTCGGCTCTATGTCGGCGATGGGTCGGCTCTATGTCGGCGATGCGTCGGCTCTGTGTCGGCGATGGGTCGGCTCTATGTCGGCGATGGGTCGGCTCTATGTCGGCGATGCGTCGGCTCTGTGTCGGCGATGGGTCGGCTCTATGTCGGCGATGGGTCGGCTCTATGTCGGCGATGCGTCGGCTCTATGTCGGCAACGACATCGGACCGACTGAACGCCGATGAGCAAAACGTCAGTTGGCCCGACCTCGCAAAGGACGTTGGGCCGATGAGCAAAACGTCAGTTGGCCCGACCTCGCAAACGACGTTGGGCCGATAGAGCATGATTTGTTGGGCCGACGTCGGGCGGACTGGTCGGTGTTATCTGGGTTGCGGCTGATATGACTTCTCCAATGTTCAACCTGTTCGCTGTCTTGCGTGTCTCTTCCTCCCAATCCAGATCTTGGGGCAGGACGTCAAATCTGGCGGTCTTGTGAGAGCGGCTCGTTACTGGGGAAGGGTTGCTGTTGTTGCTTCCCGTGCGTTCACGTTTTTGTCGCCCATGTTGTTAGCGGTATAATCAGTCACACTATCGAGAGCTCCACGCCGCACGTCCGTTCACTACGGTGGTCGGTGGTCGATATTTTATAGCCATTGTTGAACCGCTATGATTATTTTGAAAATGTAACCTCTTGACAAGCTTCTTAACAATATGATTATTGAATAATGAGTTAGTTTGTAGTAAGGTGTTTTCGACGAAGGAGTCACATTGGAGATATTTATTGAAATGTGGCAATTTAACACAACGTTGGCTGGCGTTAAATACAGATAAAAATAGGTGCATTGTTTCAACGAGACAGCGAACGGGGTCGCAAATCACGACACACAGACGAGCACACCACGTGACATCGATTACGTCATAGACACCAAGCGCCACCAAGCGGATAAGACTACAATTACAGGGGATACCCAGCTACAGTCAAGAACTATATAGAAACTGAAGAGGCGCGTACGTAGGCTATACCTAATCATTTACGATGTATTCTTTACGCGTGCCTTCTCTTTTCGCACAAATGCGACCATGATTTTTTTTTGTAGTTACATTACATTACGGCGTTTTGACATAGAAATTTACAAGATGTATTTTTTCTCTCTTTTTCACTGCACCGAGAAGCCGTGTATATATTGTACAGAATGGGGACTTGACCATACGGCACACAAGTGTTAACTCCACAACGTAGATAGTATACTTAGTATTGATGTTAAAAAACACTGAACAAATATCATTCATTGCCAATCCATTTATGACAGTAACACGTTATTTCTAAGCTTCTTCTAAAGAACTGTGCCATCGATTAATGTGGGAGAATCAATCAGGAATATATTAATTGTATGGTGGCGCCATCTGTTGATACTAGGAGATTGCTGCTTGAAGATTGCAATGTCTCGCTCACGAGATGGCGCGGCGCCATAACGATTGATGCACCTTATATAATGGTTGAAAATAGTTCCTTGGTTAAAATTAATTGTTAATACGCCATAAATAAGAACCCAATTGAAACTTAGCCTTTGAATCTTGCACCAGGAACGTAAAGTGAAATACGAAAACCGGCGGTTTAGTCATGTCTAAAATTTGACCACCGATGCGAAGAAGCGGTTCTGTTGTGATTATTGAGGTACATACAGTAGGGATTTAAGTTGCAGCAAGACTCCATTACCTTGAACTTAAAGTGTAATGTCCGTGGCGCGCATGTGGTATGCACGTGGCATCGCGCAAGTGGCACGCACGTGGCGCGCACGTGGCTTGGAGATACACCAATAAGACGCGCAGAAATTCTAACCAAATCACGAAGTATAATTATACTGCAATCTTTGACTTCAAAGACACATACATGACTAGACGAACCATATCTGTTATGTACACCGTACATGGCGTTTATATCCATACCTTAGTAAACCAAGTGGAATCAACATACGTAACATGCACCTGTAATACTGTTAAAATGAAAAAAATACGCTTGGAATATATAAAAACAACTCGGCTTGTACCCCACCATGTAACGTCTTCGGGTAAAATAACAAGAATTTGGCTTACCGCCTGCATGCGTCTCACGTTTTGTACTATAGATACCCATCATACAAACAATGGAAACCGTTTACCAAAGCCTCTAGCATGTGAAGAAGTGAACATATCATGCCATTGTAATCAGGATACTCGACAGCGATCAAATTGGAAATTATGTACAGTTTTACTAGCAACAACTCTAGGAATAAAGATCCGTGGTTATCATTTACATAAATATAAACACCTTTTTCTTTCGCAAAACGACCATATCGTCTCCTCGACAAAACTCTATTATGTCTTAATTCGCACAATGAACAACACCGTCTCGACAAATGGAGGCGGTTGATTAAAGCAGCCTCGATCCAGCATAGTATACACAGTATGTGGCTTAAAAATCGACTGACCCAATGACCCAGTAAACCAAAGAAGATGTAGAAACATCCAGACCTTATTTGATTCTCATCGGAGCAATTAAATTAAGGGGGCAAATTTAGGTTATATATGTGATATCAATGCCCATTATCATATTCACTGAGTTTGGAACGATGTCATGCGATTACAAAACTGGTCTAATCCATGAAAATGTATCATCTCATTATCTTGCTTTCTTATGTATTCATATTATATTGTGGTTGAGTTCTATGGATGATGCCTTCCTGTAGTCTACATCATATTTTGAATAATCGTCTTAACCCTTTATTGTCTGCGTGATGACTGCATGGGTTAATCCCTACGCCGTCCCGGCATGAAAAGAGAAGACTTTATCCGAATGACATAGACTGAGTTCGACGTGAATAGAAACTAAATAGCGAACCTTCCAGGGACCAAGGAACACCGTCGTATATTTGTTATACATGGGCTTATATAAATAATGTACAGTGTTTAATTCATACGGGACTTACACAACTGAAAAGCAATAAGTGTCTCAGCACGTTCGATTTTGTCCACACATTTAACAATTCATATTCCACTCGACATTTGCTCACCTTATATATATATATACTACTTAGAGTGTTATACAACATTCCCACGTAGGTTACGTGCTATACAAAGACAGTTGGTCTCGACTGTTGGGACTGGTGTTGCGCAGTTAAATGTGTGCAAAGCTTGGTAGACTAGTATATGATGTCAATCTGTTTACTACATGCAACGTCCATGTCTAAGTTATAATCCAAGAGACCGTTTTACGATGTCATCACGGTGTACCAATATATAAAAATACCGTCTTTCCATCCTAACTATGGAGTGCATCTAGAAAGATACCATGTACTGATTACGCAATGCTTTACACAATGTGTTAGCAGCTTCGAATCCGTTTTCATTGGTTATCTTTAGCTTAACATTGAATACACATCGACTGAAATCGTATGCACATACGTTGAAAAGTCAAAATGGGGTTTAAAACGTACCACAACGTACCGACATTCAGTGCAAAGTGGGGCGAAACACTATAAAGATTTAGCAAATAAAAGTGATTAAAATAATATAAAAAGCACCATATTGAACAGACTTAAAAGCCACTGCCCTACCCCCTCCTTCTGCCCTCCCTCTCCTCATCGCCACCTCTGTTCGCTTCTGTTCGGTTGGACAATTCCAATAAATTACAGATACAATGTTGGCAAGAACAGTCAGTTGTTGCCTGCAAGTGTTGTTATTCGCCTATATTTAGTATAAAAAAATCTCATAGAAATGCTAGAATGTAAGAATTCAGAAAATGTCCATGGTTTATAACATTCACAGAATCATTTCGCTTAGACGGCGAGGGAAATCAAACCGCAAACGTAATAAACTTCCACAGATTCTGTCACGTGTTACATGGCGGAAAGAATCATGCACGCTCTGGGATTAGCCAATCGCAACTCATGACATTCGTGACTCAATTAAGCCCCAATACAATATATATTGACCAATCAAGTGGCGTAGATTCATTCACTGCCCGCGTCAGGAAAAGGATGAGTATCGTTCCTTTTGATTCCATCCAATAGGGTTCGCCGTGGTTGTGACGTCACACACTTCAAGATATCCACTAAGCAGTGGCACTTTGCTCTACTTGCTCGCCAGAGGGCGCGGCATCTTTTTCCTTCCTCTCAGTTTGATTAAGATCCGTCTTCTTGAAGGAGTGAACAAATGAACAACCATGAGCATGACATCGTTACGCAATATTGTTCGAAATTATTACTCATTTCTAATTACTAAAAACGTCAAGATACGATAAAGATATGATTCAAGCGGATAGTCGCAATGCACATTACGGGAAATTTAGTCAAACGTTTTCAACACAGTTATATTTTGCATGGATATGAACCTTTAGTTAAGCCTCTTTAATGTTAGCCCCGAAGACGCCGCACTTTAAAAAGAGAATAGGTTGGAGTGCGAAAAGTTAATCAAATGCTTCCAGTGCATCAATAATCACCCTCTTCATTCTAATCCAAACAAACAAAAACCCAGAAAGACATATATCCTCGCTGAGCCATACCCGAAACTAGCGGCAGAAGCAAGCATGTTGAATAATAAAAGTCAACGAACGATGGGACCATTGTCATTGGGGGAGGTTCACCTTCTTTCATTTCATCACCGAATTCCGCATTCCAAATTCTACGGGATTCGGTACCGAAATGAAAATCTCATCACCCAGTGTGACACTTTAAAAAATGCTATACTTCAACTTACGATTTGTTTTCTCGCCCTTTCGAAATGAGCCGTTTAATAAATGTTATGCTTCAAATTATATTACCAACATTATAACATTACTTAGCAATAATATAAAGCATATAACATGTACCGTTGAATATGCCGTGCATTTTGTCGTCAACGTACAGAGTGAAAAAGCAAAAACAGGTAAAGCAACATCAATAAAACAGACGCCACACCACCCATGTTATGTGTCGTGTTACATTTCTGAGGTAACAGAGCGATTGACATGACAGAAGATCAGGACACTTTTAAGTTACAACTTTTTGGTCCGAATTGTGATGAATTTATACATTCCCACAACTTTATTAAGCGCAGCATAGCGGAAATATAGGTTCCACACTCCCCACAGGAACAGTCTAAGTGACCCGGAGACAATTAAGACAAAGTAAATGGAAGTGATGGTTGTTGATTGCTTACTGACGTATATATGAAAAATTGAAGACTATCATTACAAGAATTATAAAAAAAAAAATATAATGACAACAATATTTCAAAGATTTCGCATCTGATTCGCGGATTTTGGTGTTTCTGACATGAAACCGTTATTTGTAACCCGATAATTAAACTCCGTGTTTCCTATAGATTGATCGCCAATGTCAAGGTGACCGAATGATAATCGTGATCGGTTGTTTAAAAGCTTATTTTCGTCATTATGTGTAGTAGAATAAGCTTCGTCGACGTAAAAACTGGAGAAGTCCATGCAAGTTTGCCCATAGACTTTGACGGATATCTAACAGGGCAAAGTCGCTTAACTAACAACATGACAGAAAAGCATCGGCGACTTAATCAATGCGATCAAAATATATACAAATAAGCACATAGCATTACATCATTATATTGTGTATGTATTATATGTTAAACGTAAAATAAAGATGCACACACACAAGGCGGATCCGGGAAGGAGCGAGGGAGTGGGTGGGGAAATGGGCAATGAAGAACATAAGAACAGTCTTATGATTGGTGGGTCTTCGGCCGACCGTCTAAAATTTTAAAGATAGGGCCAGGGGGATCAACCCACATCCACCCTCACTGCCCTGGATCCGCACCTGCAGCTCCCCCCCCCCCTCCACCCCCCCCCCCCCCGTCGAGATTGTGGATGGATCGGTCAATGAAGCAACGTCACACACGTACTTACAGACTTGGTTACCATGGTTACATGCATCAACACTGTTGTGAGCCGCGTAGGTAAAAGAAACCAGGCAGGAAGGATTTTTTGTGTGGATAACACAACAAAATGGCGTGCAGTTGACAAGGCACTATGTAGAAAGTGCCTGACGTGAAATAAATCTATTAATTTATTATTTTAATTATAACGAATGTAATATAAATGCGATGGGCGTTGTTTGGCCGCGGTCAGACCAACCTATAAGTTATTGTTGATTTCCACGTTTTCAATCATATCATATTGATAACGCTCTAACAAGCACCACAATATGTATAATATATATATATATAATTAACTCATGCGTAATTGTCAAGAGTAAACTTAGGCAATCGGACTGTTACAGTAAATATTCAAATAAGTCAACATTAAAGGGACACGTTCACATTCCATTCATGGTAACAGCAGGACGGAATTACGTCGAACCATAATAAAATGACTTAACCAGTATCTAAATTCAATGAGTTAGTAATTGATATTTGATAGAAACCAAGTCAAACCAAGGCTAGTCATGCCATTGCTAGTGGGAACAGGTTTCTGTGGAGTGTAGCGGGCTAGTCATGTCATTGCTAATGGGGACAGGTTTCTATGAAGTGTAACGGGCTAGTCATGTCATTGTTAATGGGAACAGGTTTCAATGGAGTGTAACGGGCTAGTCATGTCATTGTTAATGGGAACAGATTTCTATGCAATGTAACGGGCTAGTCATGTCATTGCTAATGGGAACAGGTTTCTGTGGAGTGTAGCGGGCTAGTCATGTCATTGTTAATGGGAACAGGTTTCTGAGGAGTGTAACGGGCAAGTCATGTCATTATTAAAGGGGAACAGGTTTCTATGCAGTGTAACGGGCTAGTCATGTCATTGCTGTTTCTGAGGAGTGTAACCACAAAGGTATGCATCCATTCAATAGTCATGGCATCACTTTGTCTAGATACTGGATTGCGTCACATTTCCGAAGTGACTGGAAGTAACGGGTCCTTAATATAAAGTTACTTCACAAGATATTAACTGTTAATATTGTTGGTGTCATACATAATTCAATATGCGGATTGGAAAGTAGCATGGACATTTTCTGTCCATTATTTGTAGATAAATATAGTGCTAACATCATCAATCTCGCAATGTGCCAAGGTTCTGTATATCAAGTGGCCTGGACTGAGGATTGTGATCATGAGTATATGCCAACTGTTGCCCTGTAATCGGTCCAAATATACATATTTATGCGCAAAAAGATAATGACCCACGGAATGATATCTATTATATACAACAATTCATAAAATTGGACGAGGTGGGCTTATGGTAACTGGTACCACAATGCAAACGGCTACGCCCCATGATATCTGGCGTTAAAGCCATGAGACTTAAAGCCAAACAACCAGTGGAATAGAATGTGAACATTTCGAGACCTGGCGAGAGTTTATGTATCTCGCGAGCTTGAAATCCATCATAACATGAAGACCCTTTATTTATCTCACAACGAGATGAACCCAGTTCCTGGGTCCAAGCGACTGAAGACATCAATCCCAATATACTGGTGCTCTGTGCTCACGAGTCATTTTTGTTAACGAAAACTCTAGTAAAATAATATTCCAGATCGTATTAATTCAACACGTAATTCAAACATTTTGCATGCCGCTTTTCAAATTCTGATGTCGGAATAAAACGGTTTGTTAAAGTTTGTACCATGTTTTAAGTAGACATCCCGGAAGGATTGGCAAGTAGTAATTTAGCACTTTCTAAAATGAATTTTTGTGCAAATCATTTATCAACTCCGGAAAACGTATTGAACCGTTTGAACGTTTTGTATTTGTATTGAATCAACGGGTACAATAAGAAAATGGTTTGATAGCACTACTGGTGCAAGAAGGTGTACTGTCCCTTGAACCAACGCTCTGGTATATTGTATTTAGACAAACAGATCCCGTTAACGGCCTGCTTGTGGTCCAGTCAGCCTCCGTGTTAACATGTTCGTGTTAATTGCATCGAAGCAATAGTTTACCCTGCAATGCTGGCCTAATATTTGGCTGTGCACAGTGTGTTTATTGTGAAGAAGATCATATGTTGTCTTTATGTGATGTAGCACAGAACATCAGGCATATCGTCTCCAAATGCAGGACAATAAAAATTAACCCGGAAATACTACTATTGGGTTGCAATCAGAAAAAATATTATATTATTGAAACATATGCATGATATGATATTTTTCAAAGTCAGAGCTTCCTTTTATGCATAGCCTGTTACAATTTTAGCGATTTATTTTACATCTATTTTTTATATCATCGTACGTTCCTGTATCAAGTTTTGAGTGATCTATATTTGTTTACGATAGTTGTATTAAAGAAAATCATTTGAACAGCGTTTTCAATGTCCACGCTGGACACTAAGTTTAAACTACATTAGTTAAATTTTCTTTAAGGGGAAGCCGGTTCTCAGTTTCTGCGTCAAGTCAAAAACTTGTGCATGGCGCTAAGTGTAGGGTTTAAAAAACACCGACCGGAAAGAAGATCCTTCCAGGAAGATTAGTCCAGGCAATTTCTGGACACACCCAACACAATTCGCAATAGCAATCAACCTTGTAGCGTGCTGAATTAAGTACGAAACGTTTTATTTAGTATTCCGCCATATATCAGAGAGCGTATCACCTTATAGCCATTACCTAGGAGACCGAGACTGTCTATGTTGATCATTAAAGTAATGATTATTAAATCTTATATATCTATGTATAAAATATATACATTGTATATGGGCTACCTATCAACAGCCGTTAAAGCAGAAATAACTCCAGTAACTTTACCATATGGCGGGGGGGGGGGCACTAGCATGGGCTTTGTTTTCCCAAAAGGCCGGTGCATGACTCAAAACTTTTGCAAATATCTATGCTCGTGCCTTAAAAATATATCATGTCTTTCCAGGCAAAAGTAGGGGATTACTCACGGAAACATAGCTCATCTCAACCTTGACCCAAATAGAGTTTATCAATCTGTCTCTTTGTCGGGTAAAGGCAACCTCGCGACACGCGACAAGCGACACAGGCATATTTGAAACATCGACAGTCGGCATTAACCCCAACAATCCGACACTGAGGCTCTTAAAAAGCGATACCAAGACAGATATTGACATTTTTGAAAAACAATTTATCCTGATCAAAAAAATGACACAGAACGTCGTGAAAAATCGACCTACAGAGCTTAAAGCGTCCTACTTAAACCTATATCAACCAACTCTGTTCATTGAGATGTGATGTGTCCTACAGAGCTTAAAGCGTCCTACTTAAACCTACATCAACCAACTCTGTGCGTTGACATGTGATGTGTCCTACAGAGCTTAAAGCGTCCTACTTAAACCTATATCAACCAACTTTGTTCATTGAGATGTGATGTGTCCTACAGAGCTTAAAGCGTCCTACTTAAACCTACATCAACCAACTCTGTGCGTTGAGATGTGATGTGTCCTACAGAGCTTAAAGCGTCCTACTTTAACCTATATCAACCAACTCTGTTCGTTGAGATGTGGTGTGTCCTACAGAGCTTAAAGCGTCCTACTTAAACCTGTATCCACCAACACTGTTCATTGAAATGTGATGTGTCCTACAGAGCTTAAAGCGCCCTACTTAAACCTATATCAACCAACTCTGTTCATTGAGATGTGATGTGTCCTACAGAGCTTACAGCGTCCTAGTTAAACCTATATCAACCAACTCTGTTCATTGAGATGTGATGTGTCCTACAGAGCTTAAAGCGCCCTACTTAAACCTATATCAACCAACTCCTACTTAATTAAACCAAGCAACCAATCCCACCAACTTGCTCTCTGACAGTCACAGCACAACGCCGCACACATCTTGGACGGTTTCATGTTGCGATCATTTGGCAGTCATAGCGCAGTCTACGCCAGTCATAGCGCAGTCTACGACCAGCGACGGTCATAGCGCAGTCTACGGCCAGGGACATCCTGACTAGCCATGCATACCATGGCCCTCCCCCCATTATCCAGAGCTGTCATCGACTTGGCTCGAGAAGAATATCAGGTGCAGCAAAACCAAGACCGATTATTGTGAGACTGCTTAGCTACAGTGACGTAATGTCTGTGGTTGAATTTGGCCACAAAAAACTCCCGAAAGGCAGGGACTGCATTCAAATCACCCTCCACTTTCAAAAAGAGTTACTTGAAAGGCGAAAGGGATATGGATAACGTGCTCACGCCATCAGACAGCGAGTGGGCCCGGATGTTGCCATCACAACGCGGGTCACTAATGATGGACTGTACGTGAACAATGAAAAACAGATCGATCCCCTACCAGCTGTCAAAGTAAATGAAATACTCACCATTCATCCAGGAGGGCGTGAAAACCTTGAGAAGGCCCCGCCCAAACTTATCCACGGAGATATCACGTATATGAAGGGATCCAGTGCAACAGCCACAGTTGCCCAGGTAAACACCTTGAACGATGTGCAGACCGCCTACCGCAAGCTCATGACAAATCCAGATAAGGCGGGAGCGGCCCGCAATGTAGCGGCGTACCGCCTGAAGCCACACAAGGACGTGAACCATTGCGATGGTTACCAGGACGATGGAGACCATGGGGCCGGCAGGTAAATCAAGTACCTACTCCAGAGAAAAAATCTCCAAAACATCGCGGTCTTCGTTACCCGGTTCACGGCAGAAAGACATCTTGGCTCACTAAAATATCAGCTGATCGAGAATGCTGTGGATAACGCGGTCGAGGTCTACCGCCTGTCATCAGAATAAGGTCCGCCCCACAGTATACCACGTAAATTCAATGATTATTTCCAACTGCTTAACTGATATCTCCTATACGACGTGTTATAAGGTAACCGAATGGTTTTTATTACTAAATTGTCTTGCTGTATGTGACATAAACGCCGAGAAGATGTGTATAATATGGATATGTTATATCTAAACGTATGATTGTCTATTAGGCCGCAGTGCCTGTTAACAGCAGCGTTCAGTAACTGCTCATATTGACAGGGCCTTCCCTAATTAGTCGTTGCAATCGTGAGGTGTGGCGTAGCGAGTGCAGCTAATTTATAATCTGCTCACACTGGGCATGTGGAATGTGGCTAGGTGTTATTTTGATGGAAAACCAACTCCTTCATTGGGAACATGAATTTACGTCTGTCTATTAGTTAACAATTCGGTTGTGTATCGAACCCCTCTGTTAACTGCTCCGGTAATGCTCAGCCTGACTATGATACGTGACGCCACAAGGCCATGAAGACCCCGGCTGCAGTACGTCCTGCGCACCTAATCTTTTAAAGTGTGAGGGTGGATGTAATGGACCTAACCTACCAGGTCTCCCTGTATTGGCCCTTCAACTCCTTGACCCCCTAACTGTGCATGGTGTCACCAATGGGATTACTGGGTCGGAGTTTAATCTCGGTCTGACTTGTAAATTGCACCAGAAAACAGCTTAGATCCAAGTGAACTTATTGGGTATGCAGGCCAGTACTGGAGTAAATGAGTTGATGCATGTCTTTGTTTATGTATGCAAACTAAAACGTTTACTGCAATGACGGAAATGGGCATTGACACGTCATGACCTATTATATCGTGTTGTATCTGTTCACTTACAAACTACACATAGGACCGCAGTTCTTATTGGGTTAAGTTTGACCTACTCTACGATTGGAAGGGGCATTGAGTGACACGTGTGCATATGGTTAACACAATACAGTTGTTGCTGTAAGCGAGCTGATAGACCACCAGCTCAGCTCAATCGGGGTAATTAATTGATTTATGTTAGTTCGTGAAGTCAGTTGTTTCTGTTTCTGCTTTTGTTTCTGAAATATACGTTGGGGCTATTGTTGTGAGTTTTTCGAGGGGAAGAGTCATTATGGCAGATAATGTTATATAAGCCACAGTGTCCTGTATGCAAGAAAAAGATCTTGAAGCATGCGTATCAAGTTAAATGTGTCATCTGTAAGAAAACGTTTCACGCTAATTGTTTAAGTGGCATTACCAAAAGTCGCCCAAACAGCATAACGTCCCATGTGACCTGGTATTGTGTGAAATGTACGTCAGAGATTTTTCCTTTTAATGATATTGTGAACGATAACGAATTCATGATGGCTATTACTGAAGGCAGTTGGAATAGTTGCTCAATGCCATTAGATGTACTGGAACAAGAGCTTTTTAATCCTTTTGAATTGAATTCCAAGACCGACTGCCCGTTGGATGATATTGATCCGGATATGAACTTTTATAATGAAATTATGCAACCATATGCAAATTGTGACTATTATCTAGAAGACGGATTTAATAAGTTAATAGCAGATGGTGATATTAATGACACGGCATTTTCCGTGATGCACATGAACATCAGAAGCGCACAAAAGAATTTTGCACATTTTAAGTCTTACCTCGAAACATTATCGTATAATTTAAGGGGTATATGCTTTGACAGAAACATGGTTTACAGAGAGTAATCACGACCTGTATGGCATGGATGGTTATCGCCTAATAAGCAATTATAGGGCGGAGAAGCGAGGTTGGGGGGGGGGGGGTGTCGCTATACATCCGTGATAATATTAACTGTACACTGAGATGTGATCTAGATGTATTCAATGAACACATTGAAGCGTTGTTTGTGGAGCTTGATACTGGGTGCAATTCCAAAGAACCAAATCTTCTCATTGGGGCCATCTACCGCCCTCCTAATAAGAGTGTACAGGTTTTCAATGACATGTTCTCTGACTTGTTAAATAAGCTTGATGGAGAAAAGAAAATATATTATTTAGCGGGAGATTATAATATAAATCTGCCGAATAACGAAACCCATAGACCAACGGCTGAATTTGTTAATACTGTATTTAGTCATTCCCTATTCCCAGTGATAAGCAAGCCGACTAGGGTTACAAATACAACTGCAACCCTAATTGATAACATTATTACTAATAACATCTGCAACAAACCGATACAAGGTATTATGTATACCGATATCACTGACCATTTCCCCATCTTTTACACAAGCAGAACAATCCAAATACCTGACACAAATAGTGTTTTACGGAGGCGCAACCTCAGCCAACGATTTTTTTTTATTTAATGAAAAAATGACAGAGTGGGCAGGAAAAGCAGAGTGTACTGATACGCAACAGGCGTACACAATGCTACATAATGTCGTGTGTAACATTTACGAGTCCTCCTTCCCAGCTTTAAAGACCCGCTCCGGGTATAAAAATAGAAAACCCTGGCTCACATATGGCTTATCAACTTTATTAATAAATACAACTTGCTGTATGAACACTAATTTCGATTCAGGTCAAATCATTCCACTTCGCTGGCCCTTATGCTCCTTGTAGACAAAATTTCTACTGCTATCGACGAAGGAGACTACACTATAGGATTATTTCTGGACTTGTCAAAAGCTTTTGATACTGTTAATCATGATATCCTGCTTTTACAATTGGCAAAGTTTGGAGTCAGAGGTATATCATTAAACTGGTTCAGAAGCTATCTTTACGAACGTAAACACTATGTCGAATATAATAACATTAACTCGTCTACCTTTAAAATTGCAGACGAGGTTCCACAAGGTTCTGTATTAGGGCCGCTTCTCTTTTTGATCTACATTAATAATCTCACAAATGTCAGCTCCTTATTATTTGGTATATTATTTGCTGATGATGCCAACTTTTTCATATCGGGTAAAAATATCGATCAAATGATCCTGACACTTAATAACGAGATGGATAAAGTAAGGTACTGGCCAGACATGGGGTAATCATAATCAGTAATCGTAATCGATTGTAATCGATTACATTTTTCAAGTAATCGTAATCGTAATCGATTACATTGGTTTTTAAGGCAATGTAATCGTAATCTTAATCGATTACATTGCTAATGTAATCGTAATCTTAATCGATTACATTGCTAATGTAATCGTAATCATGATTACTTTTGGTGATTACTTTCCTATGTTCGCTCGGGCTGTTTGATCTCCAATTGATCGTCATACTTTCCATGTCGCCTGTATCACATACGAAAACTCGCCACTGCAGCCTTACTGTAGAGATCCGACCCCCCTCGAAACCACCCTGGCCCTTCCTGCCCCACCCGACAAATAACCAGACATAACCAATTAAGCTGGCTGGGGGTGCCACATTCTAATCCCCTCATTATCTTGTTTGCATTGGATAGCTAGAAATAGTCCAGTGCGACTTAGGGTTCTATATGTTGGGAGCAGGTAGGTGGGTGGGGGCTGCGATGGGTAGGTAGGTAGGTGGGGGCTGTGATGGGTAGGTAGGTAGGTGGGGGCTGTGATGGGAGGGTGGTAGATGCTTGTGTTATTGTTCTCTATATAGATTGATTGGAAGAGGTGTTGTTATAAAACGAACTGGATTCGGTCAGGACTGGTGCACGGCGATGTATGGTGTGGTGGCTGGACAAGATTCCCTTGTGTCATATAAGGGTGTGGCTTCCTTTAGTTCCATGGTATTTAACATAGAGGTAATAAGTTTTCACGCGCGACACCTCCCTCTCCGGCGAGAATCCTAAAGTTCTAAAGTTTAAATGAATCCAGGAAGATAGAGGTGCGATTATCCGTCAGTGTTGTGTTTTTTATTTCAATTACGTCGAAAAACAGTCCATGTAATCACGATTGTAATCATGATTACATTGAATGTAATCGTAATCGATTACTTTCATATTTCCTGTAATCGTAATCGGTACTACTGGCTGCGGTTAAATAAATTAACCTTAAACATTAAAAAGACAAAGTATATGGTATTTAGGGCTGCCAAAAATAAACTTTATCATTGTCCTGAGATTAGTCTTGCAGGAGAGACAATTATGCAAGTATCAAGTCTGAAATTCTTAGGAGTTCAACTAGATGCTAATTTAACATGGAATGAACATATCCAATATATTAAGGGAAAGGTTGCTCGGGGAATAGGTATATTGGTGAAAGCAAGAAAGCTGTTAAACAGCGACACCCTACGCACCTTGCACTCCAGTTTTATTTACCCTTACCTTGACTATGCCAACGAAGTTTGGGGCGGTACATGTCATAAATATTTAAAACCTTTCATTACGTTGCAGAAAAGAGCCATTAGAATAATATCGGGAGTACCAAGGCTTTCACACACAAAACCACTCTTCTTAAAGAATAATTTGATACCAATTGTTTATCTAAGTGACTATAAAATAGTTATAACTATGTATAATTACTACCAAGGTACAATTCCCAGGACTATCGCTGATATATTTACTCCAACGTCGCAAGTACACAGTTACATTACAAGGGCGTCTATTCAACTGCGGGTACATAAACCAAAGAGTACTTTATCTGAGAAGGGAATCCGAACCACCCGTCCCAGGATATTTAAAAAATGGCTGAGAAAGGTTAATTTTTGCACATCAAAATACATGTTTAAGAAAGAAGTTAAACGCATCATATTAAACACTTTCACTGTTGAATAGTCTGTTGCCTGTACATGTTTTATTTTGTTACTGTGGCTAGCTGTGCTACACGTTAATCAACATTCAATGGCTCCTATACTTTTATGTTTATTTATTTACTTTTGACTGTTCTCTTCTCGCTTTCTTTCTTTCTTAGCTTGCTGGCAAATCAATTTCAGCTCTAACCACGTTCACCATATACGAGCGAATAAGCCTTTGGCTTCTGCTCTTGCCACAATAAATGTATTGTAAAGATGTACTAAATGGATGTAATTTGTGTGTTCTTGTGGCAATAAACTGATTATTAGGGACGGTCATAGCAGTCTACGAACAGGGACGGTCATAGCGCAGTCTACGAACAGGGACCGTCATAGCGCAGTCTACGACCAGGACGGTCATAGCGCAGTCTACGACTAGGGACGATCATAACGCAGTCTACGACCAGGGACCGTCATAGCGCAGTCTACGACCAGGAACGGTCATAGCGCAGTCTACGGCCAGGACGGTCATAGCGAAGTCTACGGCCAGGACGGTCATAGCGCAGTCTACGGCCAGGACGGTCATAGCGCAGTCTACGATCAGGGTCGGTCATAGCGCAATCTACGGCCAAGGACGGTCATAGCGCAGTCTACGACCAGAGAGAATCATTACGCAGTCTACGACCAGGGTCGGTCATAGCGCAGTCTACGACCAGGGACCGTCATAACGCAGTCTACGACCAGGACGGTCATAGCGCAGTCTACGACCAGGGTCGGTCATAGCGCAGTCCACGGCCAGGGCGGTCATAGCGCAGTCTACGGCCAGGGCGGTCATAGCGCAGTCTACGGCCAGGGACGGTCATAGCGCAGTCTACGACCAGGGTCGGTCATAGCGCAGTCTACGACCAGAGACGATCATTACGCAGTCTACGACCAGGGTCGGTCATAGCGCAGTCTACGACCAGGACGGTCATAGCGCAGTCTACGGTCAGGACGGTCATAGCGCAGTCTACGGCCAGGGCGGTCATAGCGCAGTCTACGGCCAGGGACGGTCATAGCGCAGTCTACGACCAGAGACGATCATTACGCAGTCTACGACCAGGGTCGGTCATAGCGCAGTCTACGACCAGGACGGTCATAGCGCAGTCTACGGTCAGGACGGTCATAGCGCAGTCTACGGCCAGGGCGGTCATAGCGCAGTCTACGGCCAGGGACGGTCATAGCGCAGTCTACGACCAGAGACGATCATTACGCAGTCTACGACCAGGGACGGTCATAGCGCAGTCTACGACCAGGGGCCGGTTTCATGAAGAATGGTCTTAGTGTATGACCGGACCTAGCGCTAAGACTCTAAATTGATCATACTAACGACTCGGTCATAAACTAAGATCAACCGCGTTTCATAAGCAAAAAAGCTGCCGGTCGGCACTAAGACCAGAGAGAACTATCTATTTTTAGACATGACTGGGTATTTCCGCGAAATTGCGTCACGCCCACTGTATAGACAATCACATCATACAAGTTCAGTATGGTGGCATTTTTGTGCCACTCGCGATCTCGCCCTGGCGATCTTCCTCTCGCGTTTGCGCGATCTTGCCCTCGCCCCCGAAGCTATATCGACTATAGCCCTGGGCGCTGGGCTATGGCTCCAAGCGCGGGCTATGGCTCTGGGCGCCGGCCTATGGCTCCGGGCAATGCTTCGGGCTATGGCTCCGGGCTATACCTCCGGGAAGTGGCTCTGGGCTACGGCTCTGAGCTGTGGCTCCGGGATATAACTCCGGGCTACAGTTCCGGGATATGGCTCAGGGATATAACTGCGGGTTACGTCTCCGGCCAATGGCTCCGGGCTGTGGCTCCGGGTTATGGGTCGGGGATATAACTCCGGGATGTAGCTCCGGGCTATGGATCGGGGCAATTGCTCCGGGATATGGCTCCGGGATATAACTCAAGGATATAGCCCGGGGTTTGGCTCCGGGATATGGCTCCGGGCACCGGGATATGGCTCCGGGTGCCAGGGTAAGGCTCCGGGCGCCGGGGTAAGGCTTCGGGCGCCTGGCTATAGCTCTGGTTGCTGGGCAATGACTATGCATTAAATAGCACACTATTGAAATACATTGTTGACTTTTACTTTTGCCCTAATATATGCATAACCGTTTTACTTGCATCGTGATCCTGCAATATGCCAGTTAATACACACTTGTACATGTTAGCAACTGGCTCGTGCCCGGTCATAGCGTCGTTGAGACTGGTGGGTAGCTGTCATAAGTTAAGACCGCCACTATGAACAATTTACTAAGTGTAGACGGCTATGACCGCCACATAAAACCGAGATTTGGCGCTATGACCGTACCCGGTCATAAACTGCGCTATGATTGCCTAATGACCGCTACATGAAACCGGCTCCAGAGACGGTCATAGCGCCATATATCGGTTGTATGTGGCGGTCTTAGCCGCTAAGCCTTAGTAAATGTTCTTAGTGTCGGTCTTATGACTGCCCCCCCCCCCCACCGCCCTGCAATATTCAATTATCTGCTATAATCTCGCATTCTCGCCTGGCACAAAAAAAGGGGCGAGCACACGAGAATGCGAGAATGCGCGCGCGAGGTCGCGAAAACGCGAGGGCGAGAGCGCGAGATTGATCTCGCCTTCGTCAGCGCCATCTTGCCCTCGTCAGCGCCATCTTGCCCTCGTCAGCGCCATCTTGCCCTCGTCAGCGCCATCTCGCCCTCGCGATTTCGCAATCGATTCTAGCACAGTGCGCGGAGCTATAGATCCAACGCACAGAACCGTATTCCAGTCAGTTCGCAGTTACCCTGTACAAAATGTAGTGCCGCCCTCTAGTTAGTGATTTCGAAGTTACCCGGTACAAAATGTAGTGCCGCCCTCTAGTGTGTCACTGCGTAGTCAACCCGTATGAAAAGTAGTGCCGCCCCCTAGTGAGTGATTTCATAGTTAACCAGCACAGAGCGTAGTGCCGCCCTCTGGTGAGTCAACCAGTCGTACTCAATCCATCTGACAACAATATTGCAACCGAGCGACGAGAGCGTATAGCATTTGGCGCAGCCAAGCCCGCCTATGTCTCTGTGGGTCGGGGAGGCTTGGCACCCTGACTTGGGGCTACCCTACCAGCCTACTGCGGTGTATGTTACCCTTACTGCCGCTCTTCCCTGTGTGTGTGGGGGGCTGGGGGGGGGGCAAAACCAAAATTGGGGCTTTAGGCCGCGTTAGTGCCCACCAGGGGTGAACAGGGCCAGTGACCATGACGCGGCATCATGGAAGGCGCATGCCTCTTGGTTAGGTGCTGGGGTCCGGATTCCAAGCCGGGACATATTGATCTGCGGTCTACAGTGCGTTATCCGCTACAACAGAGAGGCGGCTTCAGTGTGTGGTGTGGGAGGGGAGGGGGTGGCATCGCGCAGACGGTTGTGACGGACCCACCATGCCCGCGCCGTCACCTGAGGGGTCTAGGCGGGTCGGGGTTCGTTGTATAGCTGTCAACAAAATATTAAACAGCCTTACATTTCATTTCACAACCTGGAAGTCCATTCCTCGAAATATGAAACCACGTGACCGTATGTAGCCACCGTGTTACAGGTTACCACGTGCCTGTCTACCATGTCTACCATGTGTCTGGCGATTTTTGTCACCTCTCGCTTCGTTTCCAATGCTCCGCCATTCGCCGGACGTCAGCAAACGCCGCCTGGCAGCGAGTGCTCACGCTAAGTTTGTTTACTTCCGGCGAGCGGCGGAGCATGGCAAACGAAGCGAGAGAGGACACAAATCGCCCGGATTACAAGAAAATATACTACTGACCAAAAAAATGAGTGTCCGACGAAAGTCATAAAAGCTTCAGCAACATAGTGGAGCACATTGACGGGTAGGCACTGCATATTTATTCTGTGAGAACTTTCAGCTTGAGCCACCGGTCAGCGATTTCTAATTTTAGGCCTGGTGAGCGGCATGGCTCTCACCCTTGCTCCGTTTATGGGCGTGGTCAGAGAGGCATGTACCAGGGCTAGGTCATACTGTTCAATAACCACTTTGAGTTCAATGTTAAGGAAGTGATAACTGATACGGGAGGAAAATATGTCGCCATTGATTTAGGTTTGATGGGTCAATCGATAACAGTGGTATCAGTGTATGGGCCAAATACAGACACCCCTGCTTTTTTTGAGCACATATCAAATCGGATCAAACAATTACAAAATGTGTCTATACTACTATATGGTGACTGGAATCTTGTTCAAAATTTTGAATTGGATACGAAGGGATACTTCAGACAAAACAATGTAAAAGCTAGCAAAGTTGTAAATTCTATGTGTGAGGAATTTGACTTGGTGGATCCGTGGAGATCACAAAATCCTAGCGCAAGATGTTTTACTTGGAAGAGTGGGGGCAGACCCAAAAAACATGCAAGGTTAGATTTCCTTCTGGTAACCCCAGATCTACTGGCAAATATGGTGGATATAGATATTAGTATAAAATACAGATCGGACCACTCGCTAATTAGGTTTGCGCTCAATGACTGCAGAAAAAAGAGGCAGATGCTTTTGGAAATTAAATGTCTACCTTCTAAAAGATAAAAACTATGTCGAAATGGTAAAGGGAACAATAAGACAAATGGTTGAGCAATACGACCAGTCTGGAGACATTTTAGAAGATCACGATATGAAGCTGACGGTTAATGGCTCATTGTTTTGGACGTTTTGAAAATCGAAATAAGAGGCAAAACCATATCGTATGGGTCATAAAAGAAACGTCTAATGAAAGAAAGAGAAACAGAGCTAGAGAATGAAATACGCCAAAGGAGATGGCGATGGATGAAGACGAGGGCGGCAGAGAAAATATGTTAAACGAAAAGAAAGACCCTCTTTATGACATAAGAAATGACAGACTAAAGGGTGCGATAGTGAGAGCGAGGATAACTTTGTATGAAGATGGCAAAAAGCCTAGTAAATATTTTTGTCAGTTGGAAAAGCGAAATTATAATAGTAAACTCATAACCAAGTTACAAATAAAAGGCCGTGAAATTAGAGAGGCCAAAGACATATTGGATGAACAATGTAACTTTTATAAGAACTTATATGCCACTGGTAAGACACAGTGGAATGCCGAAACTGCAGTAGTTTTATCCGAGGAAAATGTCACCAAAATTGAAGAATCAGAAAGGTTATTTTGCGAAAGTGTTGTGACAGTGGAAGAAATTAAACAGGCTTTGTTAACTATGAAAAACGGTAAATTGCCTGGATCGGGTGGTTTCCCATGTGAATTTTACAATTTTTCTTGGAATGATACGGGCAATTACCTGACCAGGAGCTTGCAGTATGGCATAAATGAGAAGCTTTTGTCCATAACACATCGCCAGGGAATCATTACTTGTATCCCGAAGCCAGCAAAACCAAGGGATCTCATGAAAAACTGGCATCCTTTATCTTTATTAAATTGTGATTATAAAGGGTTGTCAGGGGTACTTGCCTCACGTTTAAAGCATGTTTTACCCAAAGTTATAAGCTCGGACCAAAAAGGGTTCTTAAAGGGCCAGTTTATCGGTGAAAAAAATCGTCTGATCTATGATGTGATGGACTATCTTAACTATACACAACAGGCAGGTTTACTTTTATTAATAGATTTTGAAAAAGCATTCGATACGGTTGATTGGGAATACATTAATAAAATTCTACGAGCTTATAATTTCGGAAATGAAGTCGTGAACATATCCCAATTATTTTATAAAAATGACGAAAGTTGTGTGATCAATAATGGCCATTTCTCCAGAAATTTGGAAGAGGCCATACATATTTATTCTTGCCATTGAGCCACTTGCTCAAGAACTAAAAAGGAGTCGAGATGTCAAAGGTATTCAAATAGGGAACAAGAGTATACTGCTTGGTCAATATACAGATGATACGCTTCTGCTGCTTAAGGATGAGGAAAGATCGGTAACAGCGGCGTTGAAGATCTTTAGACTATTCTATTTGTGTTCTGGTTTAAGAATAGATAAGACGCAGGCAGTGTGGCTTGGGTCCAAAAAGAATTGAGAAACTAGAATATGCCAGGGTTACCCGATACAATGGGTACAGAGGTTCAAATTACTGGGTATAGTTTTCGACACAGAAATGGTAAAGGTGCTGGAAAACAATGTTGATAGTAAGGTTTTGGATATGAAGAATATATTAAGAATTTACAGATCGAAAAATCTATCGATACTGGGAAAAGTAACTGCTATAAAAACATTGGTTACCCCCAAAATCATTATTTTTTTGCCAATTATACCATCGGAAAAGATAATAATAGAGAGAATGTAGCATATTACAGATGATTTTTTGTCGGATGGGAAAAAGTCAAAGATCTCCAGACGCTTGCTAGCCCAAAAATACGAGGACAGTGGGCTAAAATTGACACTCCTAACAACGTTAATACACTCACTGCGAGTGTCGTGGATAAAACCTCTCGAAACAACGGAAGGGAGCTGGCAACATGTGGCGAAATGTATTCTAATGGAAAAAGTTACGTCCTTAGTTTGGAGATCTTCTGGCAGGTGAGGTGTGTCACAAATGCGTTTTGGAAAGAAGTCCTTGTAGCATGGGGTATATATAGAGACATATGTTACGCGGGGGGAACCGAAATGTATTATACTTTTTGGAATGCCAGATATCAAAAACATCTTAATGTTAAGAAATATAAAACACAGCTGATTGCAAATAACTTCCGGTTGGTCATGGATTTATTGGATAAGGACGGTTCACCACTATTACATAGGTGTTTATAGAAAAATATAGGGTGGAAATTCATTTCTTATGCTACCTATGCTTGAGAAACGAAGTACTTCACATGTGGTTTGGCAACGCTGGAATCATAAATAATCCACCAAGTGATCGAACTGACCCAGTTTTGTCTGAGGTCACACGGGCAGAGAGATGCTGCAAATTTTTTTATTGGAAAATGATCAAAGATACAAGCTTAGTAGCAAGCAGGAAGATACGATGGGAAAAAAGCCTAGGAACTACAATAGATGACAAAAAATGGATAGATATATTTTCTCAACCGTTTGAGTCTACTACTGAGAATAAGTGCCGGAGCTTCCAATATAATATATTGCAAAGAATCACTGCAACAAATAAGTATTTGAAAATGTGTGGCATCAAGGAAAGCGAAGTTTGTGCATTTTGTCAAATAGAAACAGAAACGATAGAGCATTTATTTCGGGACTGTCTAGTTGTACATCACTTGTGGGAATGTTTTATTACTTACCTCCGACCATGTATTGACATATCAAAACTTATTAACAAGATGAACTTTCTTCTGGGCATAACAGAAAAGGAACACTTATTGGTAGACCACATGTGCATAATGGTTAAAAAGTGTATATTTGCCGCACGATGTAAAGATAAAGGTTTAGTTCTTTCAGCAGTAATAAGATAAATCAAAAGATTATAAAAATTAGAAACTTCAATTGTTTCTAAGAAGAAAAATATTATAACAATTGGAAGAATGTAAAAGAACTGATGGATAAAGGGTAAATTACATGTAAGTTATCATTAGACTTTGTATGTACGCTCTGTTGCGTTTTATTTTGTATGTATGTTATAGTTATAGTTATATATTATGTATATGTAGCAAAATGACTCTTACTGAATAATTTTTTTTTTAGATATTACCATGTGCCTCTCTACTACGTGACTGGCTACCATGTGACTGACTATCATGTGACTGGCTACCATGTGACTGGCTACCATGTGACTGGCTACTATGTGACTGGCTACCATGTGTCGGGCTACCATGTGACTGGCTGCCATGTGACTGGCTGCCATGTGACTGGCTACTATGTGATTGGCTACGATGTGACTGGCTACCATGTGACTGGCTACCATGTGACTGGCTACTATGTGATTGGCTACGATGTGACTGACTACCATGTGACTGGCTACCATGTGACTGGTTACCATGTTACTGGCTACCATGTGACTGGCTACCATGTTACTGGCTACTTTGTGACTGGTTACCATGTGACTGGCTACCATGTGACTGGCTACCATGTGTCTGGCTACCATGCGACTGGCTACTATGTGACTGGCTACCATGTGACTGTCTGCCATGTGACTGGCTACCATGTGACTGGCTGGCATGTGACCGGCTACCATGTGACTGGATACCATGTGACTGCCTACCATGTGTCTGGCTACCATGTGACTGACTATCATGTGACTGGCTACCATGTGTCTGTCTACCATGTGACTGGCTATCATGTGACTGGCTACCATGTGATTGGCTACCATGTGTCTGCCTGCCTAGCGACGGGCTGCCATGTGTCTGGCTACCATGCGTCTGGCTACCAGGTGTCTGGCTACCATGTGACTATCTACCATGTGACAGGTTTCCATTCGATGGTTAAGCTGTTGACATGCTAAGGAATGTTTCAATACATGAAGAGTATGTCCAGATTCTTCCCGTCTATCCACATGTAGATCTATTGAATTGAAGTGCCTTATCAGTAATTAAATAAGTGTTACTAACCTGATCACAGGATGGGGCTGATATCACGTAATGGACATTGCTATAAACCTATTGCAATAAATACCTATTGTATACAGATGTGATGCTGCGGTTGTTACCATAGTTACTGCACGCAAGTCGTGTCGTGCTTCCAAGAACACTAACAGGAAGTAGTTAATTACATTAGGGATATTGTAGTAGCGGCCCGCATGTCGCACTGAGGGCGCCCTATGACTCCCTTACAACGAGGATGTAGCTCTGTTTACGGCCCCCGATTACGTGTTATTTCACCAGTATTAGTGTCTCCATCTACGACTAAAACATCCCGAGTGGACTTAAGACCCATGGCAAATTGAAGGCTTGTCTCGGCTAACCTGTGGGCCTGACTCACGGAAGGACATACGCCAGCGAGGACTGACCCCGAGGACGGGTAGCAAGCCTGTATCCAGAGAGGCATAACACATGGGTTGAGGAACAAGGAATAGGAGTACAATACGTTATAACGAAGGTTATATCAAAGCGTATAGTTTATTAGGTATATTGGGGCGTAGGGGAACATATCGAAAGGGGATAACAAAGATATCGTTCACAAATATTGGTGTACTGATAATGGTATCACATAGAGTAACATGTGAGCTTCCAAGGCACCAACAAGAGAGCTTTTAATATGATGACACAGTCACAGAGTATGGGACGGATATCAATTATAATAAATAATAAAAGCGATCATACATATAAAATGGCCAAAATTGTAAGACCTGCAACAGCATAGAAACCATAGAACGTCTGTTCTCTCATTGCAATAAGACAATGCAGTTTTGTAACATATCTATCTTATTTCGTATTTGATTTCTGCATGAGGGAGACATAGTTAAATTGCATTATAGTATATTATATATGGAAAGTTGTATATTTATCACAAAAAGTTGTACAAAATCGAAGACAAAGGTTTAATAGATTTTATCAACAGCTTGGATTCGCAGTAAAAAAAAAGGAATACCTCATTGGTTATATGAAACGATATAATGGCAATAGAATTAGAAATAGAATTAGTGGCGAATCCGGAAATGTAGAAACGGGGGGCACCATTTATTTACGTACTATCCAGGCACGGATCCAGTGAGAAACTTGCAACCAGGGAGGAGAGAGGAGGGTGCTGGCGAGGTTGAGCAAAAGGTACTGACTGTGACACTTGTGCCCCTTTCTTCAGAGAAAGGGGGGAGGGGCATGTGCCTTTCTTTCGCGAAAGGCGAAATGTGAGTTTTTCAGCGAAAGGGGGGCATGGGCTTTTTTCGCATTTTTGCCAGCGAAATGGTGGACATGTGCCCCCTGCCCCCCGCTCCCCCTCCCTGGATCCACCACTGTATGTAATGATCTTAATGAACTTAACAAACGAATGGAAAAAACGAATAGTGTGAGCAAATGAACGAAAATAAGTGCATTCTCGCCCGATCAACTACATAACAATTGCCAAGACGTGGCCAGGGGTATTGGCCGCAATAACACGAGTGGTGACATGAATGTCCACCACAAGTCACGTCCCACCACTCACCCGTCCACCACAAGTCACGTCCCACCTCTCACCCGTCCACCACAAGTCACGTCCCACCACTCGCCCGTCCACCACAAGTCACGTCCTACCACTCACCCGTCCACCACAAGTCACGTCCCACCACTCGCCCGTCCACCACAAGTCACGTCCCACCACTCGCCCGTCCACCACAAGTCACGTCCCACCACTCGCCCGTCCACCACAAGTCACGTCCTACCACTCACCCGTCCACCACAAGTCACGTCCCACCACTCGCCCGTCCACCACAAGTCACGTCCTACCACCCACCCGTCCACCACAAGTCACGTCCCACCACTCGCCCTTCCACCACAAGTCACGTCCTAACTCTCACCTGTCCGCTGCAGCGGATCCCGATACCCAATATTAACGAGTTACGCGGCAAAGGCTTGACATTGGCTGGGACCTTGACCTTGGATGCGTGACCTTGAGGAATATAGTCATTCGCGCCCATATACTAATGTTATGTATTATGCAAGCTGTCGTCTGTCTGAATTTTCCTGTTCATGGAGAAATTGAGGACGTCATTTACCCGCAAAATGCTATTGTAGGGTCCCATGTTAAATTTTGGGTTTTTTTGGCCGAAAAACTGTTTGGGCAATTTGCAAAATTTAAAGACGGCATACAAGGTCCCAATAAGCTCGATTAAATGAAAACTGTGAAAGTTATAGCAATATTTATATTTTTGGTCCTATCTTTCAATGGTTAAGCTAATTTCAGAAAATTCCTGTGACCTTGTCTTTTGGTCATTCTACGAATTTAGCCTGGCGATCGCCATTCTGCATCTTCTAGTGAATCGATACCTTAATTAATACATTCGACATATCGTGCGCCACGTTACCAACAGACAGACACACACACAGACGCCGAATGAACTGACATATGACGAGTTTCGTCATAAAAAAGAAACAGATTAGGTGCTCATGCAGGATCGGATTCGAACCGACGATCTGCGATCTAGTGGGCTAACGACTAGACCAAGGAGATCCCTCTCACCTGTCTGCAGCACGCGACGGCACACCCCAGTGCCGCTGTCGTGAGGGTGGCGATGAACTCGACGAACCCAATAACCAGCAACACTATGCTGAGCGCTTGGCTGACCTGAAAAGGCGTAATGATAAAAGGATATGTATATCAGTTGGAAACCTCGTCATGGAGCTAATACCTTTCAGAGTGGTGCCGCTAAAGTCACCCGGAGGCCCAAGGTTCAGTTTTAAATACTATGACAATTATTGGGACAGTGGTTCAGTCCGGAGCCATTGAAAACAAGTCCTTGGTTACTTCACTAGAGGCTGAACGCTTTCATGGGTGATCATATATATAATGCAAGATACAAGTTGGAAATGTTTCCTACCACAAGATTGTTAATTGCCCATTTTATCTTTGAACAAACATATCCACGCATTTCGCCTGGCATATCACATCGGACCAATTTTCTGTCCACAATGTGTACATACTACAAACAAAGAAATCATAGTAGATATAGGATTGTCTCGTCGTCTGCTGGACTCACCTTCATGTGATGGAAGTACTCTTCCGAGAAATCGCCCGCGTAATATGGATCAACGACCATGACAGGCACGAGGGCGCAGCCAATGTGGACCCAAGCCATGACGGCGGACACAGTGGCCATCACCAGGCTACCCACCACCACCCCTCGTCTGGCGCGCCTCCCGGCCTCGATCGCCAGGGCCCCAGAGATTACGTACTGGAAGCAGGAAGCAGGTTGGTTAGTCATTCGGGACGCTTTAACCACTTTTCTTCATATAGCGTCAATGGGAGAAGGAAAGGGATCTGGAACCATGTTCCTGGGTGTAACCCCCTACTCTTTACGAAGAAAGACATGGGATCTTTATCCTGCGACCACACAGACATGGCTACAGCAGGGCTCAAACCATCGATCCATGTGCCGTTAGGCTTTCAGGCGACCAGAGCACTCATGGCTAGCGCTCTAGCCCACTGAGCTACCGGGCCGGCCCCGGCAGGAAGGAAGTAACAATCGTGTGAAGATGTACAAATGTAAATCCGTTAACAGGCAGGTGGGCATCCATTTACGGGCAGGTGGGCATTCATTAACGGACAGGCGGGCTGCCGTTGACTGGCGGGGGACATGCTCTATCCGGCAGACTGGCAGCCGATACGCCTCTCACATCCCCATATACCCATACACACTCCCCCAGACCCTACCTCGCCTCTCACATGTTCCCACTCATATAGCCATATACCCTCCCCCAGACCCCACCTCGCCTCTCACATGTCCCCATTCATATACCCATACACCCTCCCCCAGACCCCACATCGCCTCTCACATGTCCCCACCCATATACCCATATACCCTCCCCCAGACCCCACCTCGCCTCTCACATGTCCCCATTCATATACTCATACACCCTTCCCCAGACCCCACATCGCCTCTCACATGTCCCCACCCATATACCCATATACCCTCCCCCACACCCCACCTCGCCTCTCACATGTCCCCATTCATATACTCATACACCCTTCCCCAGACCCCACCTCGCCTCTCTCACGTACCCACCCATATACCCATGTACCCTCGCCCAGACCCAACCTTGCCTCCCTCACGTCCCCACCCATATACCCATATGCCCTCCGCCAGACCCCACTTCGCCTCTCTCACGTCCCTACCCATATACCCATATACCCTCCCCCGGACCCCACCTCGCCTCTCTCATATCCCTACTCATATACCCATACACCCTCCCCCAGACCTTACCTCGCCTCTCTCTCGTCCCGACCCATATACCCATATACCCTCCCCCAGACCCCATCTGGCCTCTCACATGTCCCCACCCATATACCCATATACCCTCTCCCAGCCCCTACCTCGCCTCTAGCTTCTCCCCACTCATACACCCTCCCCCAGACCCCACCTCGCCTCTCGCATGTCCACACTCATATGCCCATATACCCTCTCCCAGACCCCACCTCGCCTCTAGCTTCTCCCCACTCATACACCCTCCCCCAGACCCCACCTCGCCTATCACATGTCCCCACTCATATACCCATATACCCTCTCCCAGACCCCACCTCGCCTCTAGCTTCTCCCCACTCATACACCCTCCCCCAGACCCCACCTCGGCTCTCACATGTCCCCACCCATATACCCATATACCCTCCCCCATACACCACCTCGCCTCTAGCTTCTTCCCACTCATACACCCTCCCCCAGACCCCACCTCGCCTCTCACATGTCCCCACTCATATACCCATATATCCTCCCCCAGACCCCACCTCGCCACTCACATGTCCCCACTCATATACCCATAAACCCTCCCCCAGACCCCACCTCGCCTCTCACATGTCCCCACTCATATACCCATATACCCTCCCCCAGACCCCACCTCGCCACTCACATGTCCCCACTCATATACCCATACACCCTCCCCCAGACCCCACCTCGCCTCTCACATGTCCCCACTCATGTACCCATATACCCTCCCCCAGACCCCACCTCTCCCCCAGAACCCACCTCGCCTGTCACATGTCCCCACTCATATACCCATACACCCTCCCCCAGACCCCACCTCGCCTCTCACATGTCCCCACTCATGTACCCATATACCCTCCCCCAGACCCCACCTCGCCACTCACATGTCCCCACCCATATACCCATATACCCTCCCCCAGAACCCACCTCGCCTGTCACATGTCCCCACTCATATACCCATACACCCTCCCCCAGACCCCACCTCGCCTCTCACATGTCCCCACTCATATACCCTCCCCCAGACCCCACCTCGCCACTCACATGTCCCCACTCATATACCCATACACCCTCCCCCAGACCCCACCTCGCCTCTCACATGTCCCCACTCATGTACCCATATACCCTCCCCCAGAACCCACCTCGCCTGTCACATGTCCCCACTCATATACCCTCCCCCAGACCCCACCTCGCCACTCCCACGTCCCCATCTATCCGCCCATCACCCTTCCCCAAACAGCACCTCGCCTCTCTCATGTGCCTGACTCAACCCTCCGCTTACCACCCTCCCCCAGACGGCCCTCAGCGTTAAGACTTACCAGGACGGAGCACCATAGTCCATAGCCTATGAGAAAGGAACGACTGTATCCCTGCCGGTCGCCGGTCAATATTCTCACGATGACCGCCAGGTTGATGATCATGGCACACAGAGCCAACGCCACCTGGAGCGCCCCCAGCACCGTGGACGCCCTCTGGCGGTACCTCGGGTAAGTAGGAGGCACCATCACTTGCGGTTGGAGGAAGATGGAGGGTTGTGCCTCGGAGCCATCCTCTGGGCTCCTGGACAACCACTCGGCCCCACCCCGGGGCGGGCACCCCGAGTCCCGGGACCCCACCTTCCCATCGCCAGCGGCATGTGTGTATCCAGCCTGGGGGGTGACGGGCTTCATCGCAACCAGCCGTCACTGATCAGTGCCTTGGCGGAGTATCCGATAAACCCGAGAGTTCACAGACACCGTTATGGGAAACACCGCATTAGCATATAGGGGTGGGGGGAGGGAGGGGGGTACGATATACCCGTGCCTGGACCCGCTTGTGCCTGACCTCAATCTGCTGCAGTGCGGCCATACACTGGTCGCGTGACGTCACAGCCACCTCCAGCTGTATGTAACCAAGCCACAGAGGGGGAAGCAGCGTTATAAATGTGACTTGACACGTGCCACCCGGAGCTGCGACGTCACATTCAGTCTGTCCAGATCCCGTTATGTAGCCGGGTGTCACACGTCATCACTGTCACTAACCCCCATCTACACCACATCACCGTGACTAACCCCCATCTACACCACATCACCGTGACTAACCCCCATCTACACCACATCACCGTGACTAACCCCCATCTACACCACATCACCGTGACTAACCCCCATCTACACCACATCACCGTGACTAACCCCCCTCCACACCACATCACCGTGACTAACTCCCATCCACACCACATCACCGTGACTAACCCCCTCCACACCACATCACCGTGACTAACCCCCCTCCACACCACATCACCGTGACTAACCCCCATCTACACCACATCACCGTGACTAACCCCCATCTACACCACATCACCGTGACTAACCCCCCTCCACACCACATCACCGTGACTAGCCCCCATCCACACCACATCACCGTGACTAACCCCCATCTACACCACATCACCGTGACTAACCCCCATCCACACCACATCACCGTGACTAACCCCCATCTACACCACATCACCGTGACTAACCCCCATCTACACCACATCACCGTGACTAACCCCCATCTACACCACATCACCGTGACTAACCCCCATCTACACCACATCACCGTGACTAACCCCCATCTACACCACATCACCGTGACGAACCCCCATCCACACCACATCACCGTGACTAACCCCCATCTACAACACATCACCGTGACTAACACCCTTCACACCACATCACTGTGACTAACACCCTCCACACCACATCACCGTGACGAACCCCCCTCCACACCACATCACCGTGACTAACCCCCATCTACACCACATCACCGTGATTAACACCCTCCACACCACATCACCGTGACTAACCCCCATCTACACCACATCACCGTGAATAACCCCCATCCACACCACATCACCGTGACTAACCCCCTCCACACCACATCATCGTGACTAACTCCCATCCACACCACATCACCGTGACTAACCCCCTCCACACCACACACGGTACGTCCGCCCACACTGTACGTCCACCCCCACTCTACGTCCGCCCACACGCTCGGTCCGCCCCCACTGTACGTCCGCCCACACTGTACGTCCGCCCACACTGTACGTCCGCCCACACTGTACGTCCGACCACACTGTACGTCCGACCACACTGTATGTCCGCCCGCACTGTACGTCCGACCACACTGTATGTCCGCCCGCACTGTACGTCCACCCACACTGTATGTCCGCCCACACTGAACGTCCGCCCACACTCTACGTCCGCCCGCTCTGGAAGTACAACCATACTGTACGTCCGCCCACACTACTTCCGCCCAAACTTGACGTCCGCCCACGCTGTACGTCCGCCCACACTGTATGTCCGCCCGCACTGTACGTCCACCCATACTGTACGTTCGCCCGCACTGTACGTCCGCCCACATTGTACGTCCGCCTACACTGTACGTCCGCCCGCACTGCTCGTCCGCCCACACTGTACGTCCGCCCACACTGCTCGTCCGCCCACACTGTACGTCCGCCCACACTGTACGTCGGCCCGCACGGTACGTCCACCCACACGGTACGTCCGCCCACACTGTACGTCCGCCTACACTGTACGTCCGCCCGCACTGCTCGTCCGCCCACACTGTACGTCCGCCCACACTGTACGTCGGCCCGCACGGTACGTCCACCCACACGGTACGTCCGCCTACATTGTACGTCCGCCTACACTGTACGTCCGCCCGCACTGCTCGTCCGCCCACACTGTACGTCCGCCCACACTGTACGTCGGCCCGCACGGTACGCCCACCCACACGGTACGTTCGCCCGCACTGTACGTCCGCCCATATTGTACGTCCGCCTACACTGTACGTCCGCCCGCACTGTGCGTCCCCCTACTCTGTACGTCCGTCCACACTGTACGTCCGCCCAAATTCTACGTCCGCCTACACTGTACGTCCGTCCGCACTGTACGTCCGCCCACACTGCTCGTCCGCCCACACTGTACGTCCGCCCACACTGCTCGTCCGCCCACACTGTACGTCCGCCCACACTGTACGTCGGCCCGCACGGTACGTCCACCCACACGGTACGCCCGCCCACACTGTACGTCCGCCTACACTGTACGTCCGCCCGCACTGCTCGTCCGCCCACACTGTACGTCCGCCCACACTGTACGTCGGCCCGCACGGTACGTCCACCCACACGGTACGTCCGCCCACATTGTACGTCCGCCTACACTGTACGTCCGCCCGCACTGTACGTCCATCCATACTGTGCGTTAGCCCGCACTATGCGTCCGCCCACACTGTACGCCCGCCCACACTGTACGTCCCCCCACACTGTACGTCCGACCACACTTTAGTCCGCCCGCACTGTACGTCTACCCACACTGTACGTCCGCCAACACTGTCCGCCCACACTGTACGTCCGCCCGCACTGTACGTCCGCTCACACTGTACGTCCGCCCGCACTGGACGTCCACCCACACTGTCCGCCCACACTGTACGTCCGCCCGCACTGTACGTCCGCTCACACTGTAGTCCGCCCACACTGTACGTCCGCCCGCACTGTACGCCCACTCCTACTGTACGTCCGCCCTCACTGTACGCCCACCCGCACTGTACGTCCGCCCACACTGTCCGCCCACACTACGTCGATCCGCCCGCACTGTAACTCCCCCCACACTGTACGTTCGCCCGCACTGTACGTCTGCCCTCACTGTACGCCCGCCCGCACTGTTCGTCCGCCCTCACTGTGCCCCTCCATGTTTCCATTACTGTGCTTCTCCTTGTTTCCTGCACTGTGCCCCCTCTGGCTCCTCTCTGTTCCCCGCACTGCCCCCCGCCCCCCCAGCCTCCTCTCTGTTCCACCCACTGCCTTCTCCTTGTTCCTCGCCCTCCCCCCCCCCGCCCCCCTGCCTCCTTTCTGTTCCCCGCACCGTCCCCGCTCTCTCCTCTATGTTTCCCGCTCTGCTCTCGCCCCCCCCCCCCCCGCCCCTTGTTTCCCGCAATGTTCGTCTCATTATTTCTCACTCTTTACTCCTCCCTCTCCCCCGTACTGTACCGTCGGTGATTCCGCGCTGTTTCAGTCCGTATTTCCCAAACTATTACCCTTCTTGTTTCCCTCCCTCTGTTCCCCTCCCTGGTGTCCTCCCTCTGTTCCCCTCCCTGGTTCTCTTCCTCTGTTCCCCTCTGTTCGTCCCTATTTTCAACATTGTTTGTGCTCAGTCCCCTTCCCAGTTTGCCACGAGGCCGATTTTAGACTATTATTCTGTTTGCTCTTTCTCTCCCCTCTCTATAGCCTTTCCTGGTTCCCTCACTGTTGTCCTCTCTCTTTACTTTTTCTGTTCCCGCTATATGCCGCTCGTTGACGACCGTTTACTCAATGCATATCAGTCTCCTGACCAGTCACGGTTTATCAAGCCGCGTGCTGCCTTCTGACACCCGCTCAGTCGCCAGGAAACTCTTCAGACATCGGTGGAAATGTACAACACCAAAGGCGGCACGTGCGGCCTTGACCTTGACGTCTGAAATACACCCCCACCCCCCCCCCCCCGTCATTTATTTTTTTATTTTATTAATATAATTCTTTATTTCATCACGGCACAGAACAGACAGTATACAGTACACGATAAACGAGCAGCACACCCCCAAAACATTATACAGTACCCCAAAAGAGATATATAGGATATGGTTATTTTCAACCTGCAGAAAAAAGCAGCACCTCCAGTCATACAGTGGCAAAAAACTTTTCAAGACCCTCCTATTTTAACTTATACATTAGGCTTCGTTTTCCACCAGGGGTTATTTCGCTTATATAATATTCTACAGCGTATAACTGTTTCAACATACGAAACCCTTGCTTTACATTCAACTTATCACCCAAACATCGTGTCTTATAAATATATTTCTTAAAGGTAAGGTTTTTTTTATCAATCAATTGATATTTTGCATCTGTCACGCCTAAAAGAATGTTTTCCATCGATAGATAGCTTGTAATATCTAAAAAGGGACATAAACAATATTTCACTTGCTGCCAAAGCATCCGAGTTTCCCCACATGACCAAAATAAATGTTCTATTGTTTCCGTTTCAGTTTTACACAAAGGGCAAAGATCCGTCTCAGTTATACCCCATAGATAGCGCTGGTGATTTGTGGGCAATATTAGTTGCAAAATTTTATATTGAAACGCATTATATTTCTTATCTGATGTAGTTTTAAATGTTCTAGTATAGATTTCCGTCCAGTTAACATTTAAATCATCTACTTTTAGTATGTTATTCTATCTCAGTTTTCACTTCGTCATCAGCGAGCCATCCTCTATCAAAGTCGTATAAACATAATTGCATACTTTCTTGCTAATATAAAAGCCATTTAATGGATCCATTTTTACCCCTCGGCTATTACTACAAATGTTTTCTAGTGACCGATGTTCTTTTACTAGTACTACTCTTACTAGATAGAGGTAGTCTAAATAGTTAATAGTAGAATTATATTTTGCTTTAAAATTGTCATACGAAATAAATTTATTCGTTACAAGGAGATCTTGAATCAGTACACATTTATTTTGTATCAATATCTGTTTCAATTTTTGCAGATTAGGATTTTTTATGTACCAGGCATTCCAGAAGGTGTGATGTAATTCATTGCCTGGTGTATATATCTTTTTCTGAAAAATACTCCAGACATACAATGCTTCTTTCCAGAAGGTGCTCTTAATATCTTTTAAGTAGGTTCGCAATGACGATTGGTCTAGTCTCCAAATGAGTTCCACGTTTTTTTCGACTAAAATATATCTCGCAAGTGTTAACTTGTGCAACACCAAAGGCGGCACGTGCGGCCTTGGCCTTGACGTCTGAAATACACCCCCCCCCCCCCACCCCCCACCCCCGTCAGTTATATGTTTGGTTGTCACTGAGATGTTTGTCGTTGTAGGATGCGGCGGCGTATGGCGGTCTGCGGGTGACGGGGGTGGTGGGGGAGGAGGCCGGACCCGGGCGGCTGCAGCGCCCCTGGCATGTGGCCGCCCACGGGGACTTGGTGTGGGTGACGGACAGGGGCAGTCACAGGTTGGTGGTCTTCCAGCGGACCACAGAAGGCGGCCACACAGCCCACCGCTACGTGGCGGAGTACCACGTAGAGTCTCAATTCGGTTTCACCGCCACAGACACGGAAACCTGGATCTCCCAGGACAATGACCAGCTCCAGGGAGTCAGACTGGAGCGTGGAGACGTCGTCCTGACGCGGACACTTCCGACCACTGGGCGCCTGACCCAGCCAATGGGACTTGCGTACAGGGAGTCGAACCAGACTCTTTATGTCTGCTGCAAGGACGGCGTCCATGTGGTGGATGTGGCGGGGGGCGGGGTGGTGGCCACCCTCAACACGCCGCCAGAGGTGGAGGGAGGGCGGCCGGCGTCTGTGTCCGTCCTCCAGGACACCATCCTGGTGGCGTACGGCCGCCCCTCCCGCCGCCAGGTGCTGTACACCAGGGACGGCGCTCCGGGCCGCGTCCTCCCAGGACGCTGGGCTTCCTGTGGCGTCACCCACAACGGGGAACACTTTGTGGTGGGTGACTGGAAGCGTGGCTCTCTCCGCGTGGTGAGCCGGGAGGGGGAGGCGATCACCAGGGTGAGGGTGGAGGCGGGCACCAGGGGGGAGCTGAAGAGGGTGTGGCCCTGGTGTATATCATGGGCCGCCCACCACCACCTCCTCTACGTCACGGACTTGTCAGGGAAACTGTTTGTCGTGAGCCGCTGACGTCAACAACGCGCCGTCCGCGTAAGTAACAGTGACGTCATCACGTCACTCACACTTTGTTAAGATGATTGTTGATAAGTAAACATGCCCCACACCCTCTCCCCTACCCACCCTCTCCCTGGGTAGGGGCGGGGGGGGGGCGTTGAGGGTGGGTGCGGGTGGTGCTGTCATAGTCCCATATGAGACAGTTGTTGCTCCGCAAAACAGTCTCATGTCTTCATGTAGAAAATGAGGGTGTACGATTTGTTTTTGTTGGCGACTAAGTGTTGCTAACCGCACGATTTATCAAACCCTTGTCATTTTGTACTCTGATACCTTAACTTCATATTTACCACAAAACCCGCATGTATATGAACTAACAAAGTATCGCATTACTATCAAGTCGGTTGAAATGAGACTTTCTTGTTGTTTATCGTACCGTTTAGTATTTGGTCATTCTTCACCAGCGGCTCTCGCCAGGTGGCGTTTCACTTATTGCGTGTCAATGGCTGGGTGTATGAAGCGCCACCAAGCGAATGGTGTAGTTTTAACGACATGAACGCATGCGCAGTTAATCCACTGGGTGGGCAAAGTGGCGGACAGAACTGAGTTGTCTGCTGCTTCGAAAAATCAACAGGCGATATCGTCGTAATCACGGAGACATCAGCCAAAATAACAAGATAAGTTGTAAGATGCATACTTTTAGAAACTATTGCCATACTCCGAAAAGTTCTCGCCATCAGCACCGCTTCTCGCCACGCGTGTTTGTAAAAGGCCGTACAGGATGTGATAGACCGGACATGTGGCGGTGTTTCCCAACAACGTCATATGGGGCTAGTGCTGTCACAGCTTTAGGTGATATTTGACATGTTTACGTTTAGAAAGGTGTCACTGTAAACGTCTCTGTGAGGGAGGGACAGGGTGCCACTCCTACCCCCTCCCCCCACCCACCGCAGCCACACTAGGCCCTCCCTACCTTACCTTACAAGACACCCCCAGTCTCTCTCTCTCTCTCCTATTATCGGGGGGGGGGGGTGAGGGAGGTTGTTCAGTGGGCTAAGCTGCCCTCGATGGACGTTATTTGAATTGTTAACGGCTCGATGTTTGTAATTGTAATTGTTAACTGTGACCGCCTGCTCCGTCCCTTAACTATCCCCCTTATCCCCCTCCCCCTCTCCCTCCCCCAACACCTTCCAGTTCTCGGTGATTGAAATCAAGTTGATTCCCAGAAGTCAAATTGATCTTAATAGATCTAAAGCACACGGTTATGCTAACTGGAGTCTAAATAAAGTTTTCAGCATAGGGCTTTAAATAAATTTGTTGTTAGCATTTGAGATAAATGTAAGACTTGATTATGTCAGCAATAATAGATAATTAGTCAGTGACATGAAAATCAAATCAATATGCACATTCCTTTGAACATTAGCCTAATTTACTGAGTATATATTCGGGTCCGTTCCGTAGTGGAGCTGTGTTCGTCACACCGCTCACTTATTACTCTTCCACGTTCTGTTCCCATTCATGTTTTCTTTTCTGTTTGCTACGCCAGGTTCCTGCGTTGTTGCCTCCCTGTTTGCCGCTCTGTTTCCTCTCAGTTGTTGTTATGTTTGCTGTTCTGCTGCTCCTCCCCACCCAACCCCCACCCCTGCCATCTTCCTGTATGCCATGGGGCTTTGATTTTTCTTATTAGAAGGACTGTAGTAACGAACATTAGCAGTATTGTAGATTGGCGCATAGGATATACATGTACCAATTAATATAGTGATGGCGAGGGAAATAAGTTGAAACATACCCATGGAAGTTGGCCATGTATACCCCCCCCCCGCCCTTGCCTGACACCCCTGCATGCGGTCCGGGTGTTTCTCGCTTGAATAACTGTCATACCTGCCTAAAATTAATCGAATGTGCCCAATCAGTTTCAATGGTCGCCACGTACATACCACTTGCATAGGTAGGACAATTGTCTCTTGTATTTCTATTAGATCCAAATACTATGGAGAAGAAAAAATTAACTTTCATTTTGGTAAAAATCATTCAGTGGGCGCATTGCTTGTTGCCGAAATGTTCGCTTGCCCAACCCGCGACGCCACTACCACCCCCCCCCCAATTAGACCAATATATACATATATATATATACAATCTAATATATATTAAGTTTGGCCTTACGACGGCTGTAAAATTAATTTATTCCTACGATCATTTGACCCTTTGCTTAGACATTTAAAACGATAGAAAAGGAAATATTTGTCGTAACTACCCGCTTACTTTGCTAATTTGTGTTACTGGTTGATCCGTTTTTTGGATAATCAATATGTCCATGTGCGGTTGGGGTTTATGCTATGGACTGTAATGACAACATATTAATTGTGTTTTTCTCGTCGTTTCAGCTGGACACATGGCCCCAAGGTCCTCACTGGAAGCTTGAATGAATGAATGAATGAATTTTATCATCACCCACCAAGTTTCTGGTCATAACGGTTCATTGCTATTGTATAGAGTGTTAGCTTCTCATGATGGTGATCACACAAATTGGTCTGCCTCACCGAGAGCTCTTGCTATTGCTATGAGTTCACGCTCTGTTTATGCATCGGCGTTCACATGACAGACCGGCACAGACTTATCGGGAAAACCGAAGGCGTTATGATTGGGGCGTTAGGATCGAGTCAGTGTTAGAATCTTGGCTATGGCGCTTTACCACTGACAATTTGGGAATGGTATAACAGTTCCCATTCTTACTTCTTACACGTATGTTACCCTTCTTAGGGACGCTTATGTAATATAGATGTAAAGTTTCCATGTGCCAGGTATAATAAACACCAATCAAAAGGGTGAATCGGATGCCATTATTATTATGTAATCCATGTATACATGCAGATCAAGGAAATCCCATAGAAAAGCATGAATTTGTCACGGAAAAGTATGAATTTGTCATGGAAAAGCATGAATTGGTCAAGCAATTCATGGGCTAATAATGACATTTTGTTAACAGATTTGTGTGGGAACCACTCCCACTCACCTTGATGCTGGTAATATTGGCTCCTTGCTATTCTATACTCGGTTGGCTCATCATGAAGGTGACCGCAATAATTGGTCTGCCTCACCGAGAGCTCTTGCTATTGTTATGAGTTCACGCTCTGTTTATGCTAATGGTGTAGTAAGCCAGTGTCCTTATATCCAGGTTATGGTGATATAAACATATCGCGTCACGTTACTTGCTGATGCTATACATGCACAGTAATACTGGACTTTATCATGATATTGATGCATCAATGATATAATTGATGACATAACACCAATGTATTGTATCCTCATGCGCCTTGATGCTGGTCATAACGGCTCCTTGCTATTTTATACAAGGTTCCACGGTCATAGAAAATCTTGTTTCCTGGAACAAAAAGACCGTCTGTATAGGGTCTGTTTCATGCTAAGCTTCAACCGATCTCGCCTGATCATCAAAATCAGCCTTGTAGAAGAATCGTACACACCTTTACGGCAACTAAATTTGTCCAAAAGAGCTTCTCTCTGCAGGATGGATTGATGGATAAAAGCCTATTTTGTTGCATGACGATACCTTAACCAACAATGGCTTATAGCGGGCCATCCACTGAGGTGGACTTGGAATACAGCCTGCATTCTGGGTGAGGTTTTTCTGATGAAGTCAAGATACCGTGTTATCAGCGACACAACGATCTGTCATTGTATGAGTTCTTAAGATCATATGTTCAAGTTCGTCACAATAGTCGTAAGTCGTAACCATAAGACACACATCGTTGATATATGTGAGTTGTAAACCAATGTAGTGTGAAGTATTGGCAACAATTAGCTTTGAATACATGTTTAGAATCACAATATTGTGTGCGATCTAACCGCGAAACTGTTATCAACGACCGGAATATTTGTCACTGAATGTGTCAGTGTGGGTGTAAATTTTAAGGTTAGTTTAAGCTAGTCTAGTTAAATGACCAAATTATCAATACTTGGTTGAACACATTTGGATTGTCTATTTAGACTCTTCGCAGGTTTGAAATGGTTACTGTTCACGTATATTCGACAAACTGTTCAGGGGGCGACGGCAGCCCGTTTTTTTTCTCGGTGTTTATGTTTGTCTCATCGGTGATGTTGTTATTACCTTCGATGTTAAAGTATCATTGCATCATAGGCGCTGTCATAAAATAAAACTTTGTAAGGCGTTATAGGATGTATGAAATGCGCAACGACAAGTACATGACTTATCGTTGTAACGGAGAAGGCAGAAGGATATTCATATTATATAGCGTTTATGATCTTTCACTTGAAATTATGTGGTCTTTTTCTATTAACACATGCACTTGTAAGACAGACCAATGTTAGCACGTATTAGCAGTTGTAATGTGAGAGGCCTAGGAGAGATGATAAAGAGAAAGACCGTATTTCATTACTTAAGAACGGACCATAAAGTAATCATATTTCTACAGGAAACCCACACTGACGCCACCGTGGAACAGGTCTAGACAAAAGAATGGCAAGGGCAGTGTTTTTTTTCTTATGGATCGACTAAAAAATGCGGGGTAGCCATACTTTTTCCTAAATTGTTTGACTTAAGTCTGAATGATGTGGTCGCTATATTTTAATCTCTATAGAATGAATGATGAGCCATATATACTGTTAAACCTATATGCGCCAACTAAAGACCATCCTACTGAACAGGTAGCGTTCTCGGAAGCTATAGAAGAGGCCATTTCAAAATATCATGACTCCAAATTAATTATTGCAGGAGACTTTAATATGTGTCTGAATACCGACTTGGATAACATGGAGGGAAATTGGGAAAACAAACGAAGTATGCTAATGACATCTTGAAATTGATGTAAAAATATATGTCAAATGATATCTGGAGAATAAGATATCCTATTGCACGAAGGTTCACAAGGCGTCAGCAAACAAAAGCAGGATTAGTCCACTCTAGAAGAGACTTCTTTTTGACTTCAGTTCAACTAGCGTATTCGATTGATACATGCGATATCCACACAGGATTATTTTCTGACCATTCTATTGTTGAGGTAAATTAAAAAACACACAGTAAAGTAGAACGAGGCAAAGGTTTTTGGAAATTTAATGTTTCATTGTTAAGAGACGAAGTGTACGTGAGAACTATTAAACAATGTATACAAGATTCGATAGCAAAATATTAAAACTTAACCGACGATGGCCTTCTGTGGGAGTTATTCAAGTGCGAACTAAGAGGCAAGACTATGCGGCTCATAGGTCAAAGGAACGTAGGCAACACGAATTAGAGCCTAATGAAACATTAGAAATATTAGAAATATTAATGAGCGAAGACGAGACGCTGTATGAAGATTATATTAGAGCAAAGCAATATTACGAAAACATTCAGAAATTAAAATCCCAAGTAACCCTAATTAGAGCTAGAGCCGTAGACATTGAGCAAGGAGAACAAAGTTCGAACTATTTTTTAAGCCTAGAAAGACATAGAAGTGAAATAAAGACATTAACCTCGCTTTTTGACTCCCATAATTACATAATAACGGATCCAAAGTTAATCCTTGATGAACAAATGAAATTTTTTACTAAACTTTATACAGAAACAAAAACTGATTCTGATATTACCGCTAAGAGTGATGCATTTTTAAATGAAAATGTAAAAACATCAATATGTTTTAACAACTACTGTAAAAGTGATATAACGGAAGCAGAATGTACCAATGCGTTGTATAGTATGTCTAATAATAAGTCCCCTGGAAGCGATGGACTTCCACCAGAGTTTTACAAATTCTTTTGGCCTGACCTTAAAGGTATAGTTCTTTTTACCCATGCTTTTAACTCCCACAATTTAAGTATTGAACAAAAAAGGTGGATATTTACCTTTATTCCAAAACCGCCAGAAGATATTCGACAGCTTAGCTCCTGGCGCCCAATAAGCTTACTAAACACAGATTATAAGATTATCCAATAGAATGCCAAAGGTTATTGATGAACTGGTTGATCTGGATTAATGCGGACACATCAAAAACAGGTATATTGGCCAAAATATCAGAACTGTTGCAAATTTAATCGAGTACTGTGACTTTCATAAGCTTAATGGGTCGATCCTTTTACTTGATTATGAAAAGGCATTTGATACTGTTAGTTGGAAACTTCTACGTGACACACTCTTACACATGAACTTTGGACCCAGGTACCGCCAATGGGTTGAACTTCTGTACACGGATGTCTCATCGTGTCGCATTAATAATGGTCATGCCACTGTGTTCTTTAAATTATCGCGAGGCATACTTCAAGTTTGACCCATGAGCGCATTGCTGTTCATACTGGTAGTGGAAACCCTTGCCAGTAATATTAGAAACAACAATGATATTAAGGGTATAACAGTTGAAAACAATGAATTTGAAATTTCGCAACTAGCTGACGATACTACCCTCTTCCTTGATGTATGCTTTTCAGGTGCTGGATAAATTTACGATGTGTTCAGGACTGAAACTTAATAGAGGGAAAACGCATATTCTTTATTTAGGAAACACTAATCACAGGCCAGACGAGACTTTTGACATATCCGACGCTGGCACACGTTTTAAAGGACTTGGTATTCACTTTTGCAAAGACATGACATTGATGGCTAAACTAAATCTCACTGAACGTTATTTGAAATTTCAAAACGTTTCATCTACATGGTCATCCCTTTACTTAACTTTCAAGGGAAAAATAACTGTCCTTAAACGTTTAGCCTTGCCGCTTTTGACGTACGCCACTGCCAATGTATTTACTCCAGAAGAATTTATTCTAAAGGTTGATAACGATATTTCAAAATTCGTTTGGGACAACAAACCACCTAAAATCAAGAGAGATACCATGATTGGTAATATTAAAGTTGGGGCCATGTGTATGCCAAGCTTCAAATACATGATTAAAACCCAGCGAATTATGTAGATAAAACGTACCGTGGAAAATTCGAACCCGAGTGATAAAGCTAAAATGTTGTCCTTGACCTTAATGCGTCTTACAAGGAACGAATTAGAATCCAAATTGTAATATCAGCTGTTGATTAAACCCTATAGTCTGTTCTATCAACAAACGTTACAAATATGGTATGACTTCTATGCAGTTGAACCGGAGACCCAGGATATTACGAATGAAAAATTGTGGCAAAACAAATTCATCATTTTTGCCAACTTGCCAGCGAATAACTATTAATTAGAGTTGAAAGCCTGGAAAGACAATGGTATAGAACTCGTGGGACACATTATAAACGAACTTGGAATCATTTATCAACGAAAACATATTGAAAGGGTATATAACATTGACATTGATCTAATGATGTATAATAGTATAACATACAATTCCCAAGCAATGGGTGCAAGCTCTGTGCACCAATCGTGTTATTATTAGTGCAATTAAAGATAATAGTGACGGACAGAAGAGCCTTATTTGTATGGATGGAAAATGGTTGAGGATTAACTCGCTAATCAGTAAACTAATGTATCAATCTCTGATAAAAAAAATGTCAGAAACCGCCCACTGCAATTGCGATGTGGTTAGATGAACTCCCTTTCTTTAACGATAAAAACTTTGCTGTGTTTTGTAAACTTCCATATAGCGTGTCACTATCATCCAAGCTACATGTTTTCCGATATAAAATTATCAACAGTATAATCTCGTGCAGGAGTAATTTAAAAAAATAACACATATCGTATGACGAAACTTGTAAGATGTGCCATAATTTAGAAACTGTGTTCTATTATTGCCATGAAACAGCTTTTCTGACAAAGAGTTAACGCTTTAGCAGAAATCTTACTAGATGTTAAAAACGCACTGTCTAACCGATGTTCTATTGGGGATTCCATTTCACCATACAGGAGGTATACTTGAATTGAACTTTATTATCCTTTGTGGCAAATGGTATATTTATAAAGCAAACGCTATAAAAAAAATCACAGACTTAATTTTAACTTATTTGAGCAACATTGTCCCCGAGAGGGTGTCCTGTACACATTGTCTTGTCCCCGAGAGGGTGTCCCCGGGAGGTTGCCCAGGATGGCTGTCCCCGGGAGGTTGTTTTCGGGAGGTTGCCCAGGGAGGTTGTCCCCGCGAGGTTGTGCCCGTGAGGTTGTCCCCGGGAGGTTGTCCCCGAGAGGTTGTCCCCGAGAGGTTGTCCCCGAGAGGTTGTTTTGGGAGGTTGTTCCCAAGAGGTTGTACCCGAGAGGTTGTCCCCGAGAGGTTGTCCACGGTAGGTTGTCCCCGAGAGGTTGTCCCCGATAGGTTGTCCCCGCGAGGTTGTTTTTGGGAGGTTGTCCCGAGAGGTTGTCCACGGGAGGTTGTTTTGGGGAGATTGTCCCCGAGAGGTTGTCCACGGTAGGTTGTCCCCGAGAGGTTGTCCCCGAGAGGTTGTTTTTTGGAGGTTGTCCCCGAGAGGTTGTCCCCGCGAGGTTGTCCCCGAGAGGTTGTCCACGGGAGGTTGTTTTGGGGAGATTGTCCCCGAGAGGTTGTCCGCGGTAGGTTGTCCCCGAGAGGTTGTCCCTAGGAGGTTGTCCCCGAGAGGTTGTCCCCGAGAGGTTGTCCCCGAGAGGTTGTCCCCGGGAGCTTGTCCCCGAGAGGTTGTCCCCGAGAGGTTGTCCCCAAGAGGTTGTCCCCGAGAGGTTGTCCACGGTAGGTTGTCCCCGAGAGGTTGTCCCCGATAGGTTGTCCCCGCGAGGTTGTTTTTGGGAGGTTGTCCCGAGAGGTTGTCCACGGGAGGTTGTTTTGGGGAGATTGTCCCCGAGAGGTTGTCCACGGTAGGTTGTCCCCGAGAGGTTGTCCCCGAGAGGTTGTTTTTTGGAGGTTGTCCCCGAGAGGTTGTCCCCGCGAGGTTGTCCCCGAGAGGTTGTCCACGGGAGGTTGTTTTGGGGAGATTGTCCCCGAGAGGTTGTCCGCGGTAGGTTGTCCCCGAGAGGTTGTCCCTAGGAGGTTGTCCCCGAGAGGTTGTCCCCGAGAGGTTGTCCCCGAGAGGTTGTCCCCGGGAGCTTGTCCCCGAGAGGTTGTCCCCGAGAGGTTGTCCCCAAGAGGTTGTCCCCGAGAGGTTGTCCCCGGGAGCTTGTCTCCGAGAGGTTTTTTCCCCAGAGGGTGTCCCCGATAGGTTGTCCTCGAGATGTTGTCCCACAGTGGTTGTTTCCGGAGGGTAGTCCCCGGGAGGTTGTATCTGGGAGGTTGTCCCCGAGAGGTTGTCCCCGAGAGGTTGTCTCCGAGAGGTTTTTTCCCAGAGGGTGTCCCCGATAGGTTGTCCTCGGGAGGTTGTCCTTGTAAACGAACTTGGAATATTTATCAACGAAAACATATTGAAATGGTATATAACCTTGACATTGATCTAATGATGTATAATAGTATAACACATGCAATTCCCAAGAAATGGGTGCAAGCTCTGTGTACCAGTCATGATATTATTAGTGCAATTACAGATCATAGTGACGCACAGAAGTGCAATTACAGATCATAGTGACGCACAGAAGAGCCTTATTTGTATGGATGCAAAATGGTTGAGGATTAACTCGCTAACCAGTAAACTAATGTATCAATCTCAAAAAAAAATATGTTAGAAACCGCCCACCGCCATTGCGATGTGATTAGATGAATTCCCTTTCCTTAACGATAAAAACCTTGCTGTGTTTTGTAAACTTCCATATAGCATGTCACTATCATCCAAGCTACATGTTTTCCGATATAAAATTATCAACAGTATAATCTCGTGCAGGAGTAATTTAAAAAATAACACATATCGTATGACGAAACTTGTAAGATGTGCCATAATTTAGAAACGGTAGAACATCTGTTCTATTATTGCCATGAAACAGAGCTTTTCTGGCAAAGAGATAACGCTTTAGTAGAAATCTCACTTGATGTTAAAAACGCACTGTCTAACCGATGTTCTATTGGGGATTTCTTTTCACCATACAGGAGGTATACTTGAATTGAACTTTATTATCCTTTGTGGCAAATAGTATATTTATAAAGCAGACACTATACAAAAACACAGACTTAATTTTAACTTATTTGAGCAACAGCTCTAAATCGCAGTACAAACGGAATATCACATTGTTCTTGCGAAAGTATCATATGATTATAAGAATAGACTGCATAAGCTATGTACATTGTATTGTGTATAAACGCTTCACTATTATTTCAATGTATTATCCTATAATGAATATGACAACTGACTCGTACTTGATGTAAAAAAAAATCAGGGGGATTTAACACATCCATCCATCGGTTAAATCAAGTCAGGACATCTAGGTAAAGGGTATATCATTGGAGGACATTGAAGGTACTGTTTTCTATATGTGTCAGCTGCAAGAGTTTGTGAACAAATATGTCTGTTATACTGCTAAATTACAGAAGAGCTTTCGATAATTGTCCCATATCCATAGACAAATGCTTTTATATTTCGCAAAATGCATCCTAGGACTTATAGGGTTAGTCTAATGGAAAAGTATGAATTTGTCACGGAAAAGTACGAATTTGTCACGGAAAGTTACGAATTTGTCACGGAAAATTACGAATTTGTCATGGAAAAGTCATGGAATGATAATGACATGTTGTTAACAGATTTGTGTGGGAACCACACCCACTCACCTTGATGCTGGTAATATTGGCTCCTGGCTATTCTATAATGTGTTAGCTCATCATGAAGGTGACCGCAAAAGTGTGTCTGCCGCACTGATAACTATAATAATGTTATGAGGAATGCAGTTCACGCTCTGCTTATGCTAACGGTATATACACTCTATGAAGCCAGCACATTGTTAAACTTGACGTTATGATGTTATGAATGCATTAATGTTTTTAACATTTAACATTAATGTACATAGCACTACAAAGTAACGACGTCAACACGCCGCTCAGTGTACGTATTTTCATGGCATTGTGTATTACGTTGCTTGGTTCAGAAAGGCTTGAGATGTGATCATTAAATAAGGCACAAAATAATGAATGCATTCCTTATATAATACAATGTGTGTCCGTCGTGCTTGTTAATGTGTTCAGCATTCTCAAACAACATGCAATACAATAAACCTTGTTTAATTGCAACCAAATGCTGTATTCTGTTTACCAACTCCGCGTGTTTTTGTCTTTCTTATTAGGTACCCCATTGATTCATGTGAGATCATATTTAAAGGTTGTCCCCGAGAGGGTGTCCCCGGGAGGTTGCCCAGGGTGGCTGTTCCCGGGAGGTTGTTTTCGGGAGGTTGCCCAGGGAGGTTGTCCCAGGGAGGTTGTGCCCGTGAGGTTGTGCCCGAGAGGTTGTCCCTGCGAGGTTGTCCCCGAGAGGTTGTTTTAGGGAGGTTGTCCCCGAGAGGTTGCCCAGGGAGGTTGTTTTTGGGAGGTTGTCCCCGGGAGGTTGTCCTCGGGAGGTTGTATCCGGGAGGTTGTTCCCGGGAGGTTATCCTCGGGAGGTTGTATCCGGGAGCTTGTCCCCTATAGGTTGTCCCCGGGAGGTTATCCCCGATAGGTTGTACCCGGGAGGTTGTCCCCGGGAGGTTGTATCCGGGAGGTTGTATCCGGGAGCTTGTCCCCGGGAGCTTGTCCCCGAGAGGTTTTCCCCCAGAGGGTGTCCCCTATAGGTTGTCCCTGGGAGGTTGTCCCCAATAGGGTGTCCCCGGGGGGTTGTCCCCGGGAGGCGTCTAAGAAATAAATGACCAATAGAAGTATCTTTGGCCGGTGCTATATCATTGTGGTGTAATAGATGAGGCAATCTTACTCAGTGAATCAGAACACGTCGACATATTGTAATAATCTGTTTTGGTTCCTTCGTGGCTAATAGGTCCGAAGTAACCGGTATGCACACTCTCGTATTAGATAGGCAAGTGGCCAATGGCGAAAGTATGATCTTCTGACATGTGCGCTACATTCTTCAAGTAGCATTAAGCATGTTCGCGCTTAAATAAGACGCCATCGGTAATACTTTAGTCTATGTATTTATTAACCAAATATGTAACAACGACAAATTCACCTATACATCAATCCCGCAATAGAGACTTAAAACAAGTTACCGAATGTCGCTGGTCTTTTCGACAGAACCCATAGCCCTTTCCGTTAGTGCAACCATATATCTATAGCTCACAACCAAAACGCGGTCTCTTTACAACAGTCATTGCAATAATTGATGCTCATGGTCAAGACATCCTACTCATTATAGGTGTAGCACTTTCTTAATTCGGAACATCCACCGTTACGGTAGCCTAAGTGTGGCTAATGAATACCGCCCCTCTGCACAGAGCACTAGTTATTCAAACCGAAACCTGCATTTACGTCACGAAACGTTGAATGGTCGTCTCTTGATGTTGTAACGCGCTTGGAAAGACATCCTAAATTTCTTTTGGAGCCACAAGCTGAACAAAATCCTCTGCAATTTCGGTGTGTCTATGCACCAATTGTGTATAGCGTTCTGTTCTCGGTCCTTGATTAAACTGTCGGAACTAGTCTCATATAGAAGTGAGTTCAACTAATATTTTCCTTCGGTAATTATTATTCATTAATAAATAAGACTTGTCTGTATTTTTTTGCGAGTTTCTCCGCATACATCGTTTCATGCTTTTAATAAGATGTATAACTCGACCGAGTCATGAACCTCATACAAGACGAACACATCTGTATAAGATGAGATAATAGCCCAGAAAATATCAGAAATGCATCAATTAGCAGCTCAAAACAGCGATAACTGATTTGCACTGAACCTCACACTTCGCCGGCAGAGGGAGCTCGTTCCTCACATCACCTCTGCTTCACGTAACCGCCAACCTCACGGTTAACCTCAATGGTGCCAGGGTCACGTAAGTTTTTAGTTGATTTTTTAGGTTGAGTTTTGTATTTGTGATGCAGAATTTGAAAAATATGGACATTCCGTTGTCGTACAATCACATAAAAAAGTCACACAAAAACAATATTTAAACATAACACGGGGTCAAAGTTCAAAGCGCTTCTCGCCTTTGACCTCGATCGAACTCGAAAACATAGTTCGAAAGAATATTTCCTCTAATTAATCAAAATGGAATGATATCGTTCGATACGGTACCAATAGCCCCGTAACTGCTAAACAGTGATGTGTTTGATGCCAAAGTGCAATTAGATCTTCGATTAGATTCATTTTCAAGTTTTGCGTATGAAGGATAAATCTGATAGTTAAATTTGACGTGGTGCAAAGGGACTATAGCTTAAGCGGAACGCCCCCTGCTGGGAGATTGTGAACCTCGCGGTCTACATATAAAAAATCCAAGTCCTCTTACACGTGTGACCCGCCCCCCTCCCCTCACCCAGGCCGAATCATAGTTGAGTGTTTCACCAAACACGAAGATATGCTTGACTTTGAACAATAGGTCGGCCATGAACACGTATCTAGTTAGACAGGTGGTACGCTCGGGCGGATCCAGAAGGGGGGTCCAGCAGTTCCGTGCCCCTCCTTTTTGAGGAAGAATGACGTTTTTGTATGCAAAATTTACGCCATTTGAAGCATAGACCCCCTCCCCTTCTTTGAGGGAGAACGCTACTGAATCATGGACCCTCCCCCCCCCCTCCCCCCTGGGTCGTCATTGGTGGAAATTAGTGGACCCCTGGTAGCAAATTTGTTCTGAGAATCCATCCCCCCTCGGTTTCAAGTCTTTAGTGGACCCTTCCCTTTTTCAAATTCCTGGATCCGCCCCTGGTACGTGGCAACTGCTCTTGTAAGTCGTTCGTTACCCTGCCATATAGAACCGCTCTTTTTGTCTTAGTGTCTAATCGATTTCCTTCCAGGGAGCGAATTGAAGCGATAAATCGATCAACATGGCGAGAGGAAAATGACCTGCAGTTCACCAATTATCACCCACATCCATATTTTATCGTCCACATACATACATTATCGCCCACATACATACATTATCGCCAACATTCACACCAACAGGCAGATATCGTTATCTGTTCTCATTTGACTACCTTTACGTTTGATAACGCCCTGTAAACAACATTGTCTTGTTTTATATGTTCCTCACCATTTTATTCATTGTTTCATTCATGCATTAAACCCCGTAAACGTATTTGGTCAGACAGAGCGTTTTTCTGTGTAGCCTCCGCAATCTTGGAATGTTGTCTGCACCTTCTCTCTTCCACATGGGTTGATGAAGGGCCGAAGAGGTTTTCTCAGGTGGGAAGAGTTGAAACAATTGTACTGTTGGCACACTTTTGGAAGAGGTAAACCTTCTCAGAGGCGAATCGATTAGGGCCTTAGTGTCGAAAGCTGATGAGCGTACAGTATAACATTGACCTTCTGTATTGTGACCTTCTTTATTACATCGTACGCTGAGCGTGCAGCATAACATTGACATTCTTTCTTTCATCGTACGCTCAGCGTACAGTATAACATTGACATTCTTTCCTTTCTCGTAAGCTGACACGTCTTTAGATAGATTTACTAAATTAGGCAAACGAAAAATTTAATCACGGTTTACGATAGGCCTTTCTTGGTTATTTCTCTTTCTAAATGTTAGATTAACTCTCACAGAGTTTAGCTCATAAAGTGATAACATATTATATTTACTAGTCATATGTTTGTGAACGGGAGATGAGGCCGTCTGCTAGCACATACCGTCCTGCAACAAACATACTGTGTGGCCCGAGGTTACCAGATGGCATATTCTCACTATGACCAAGCAGAACGTTGACTTTGACCGGCAAAAAGTCAAACTGATAAAACAAGGGAGCAGGTAAAACCCCGGTCGTATATAAACAATTACACTTATCGTAGATATATATGGGTTGTAATTTGATTTGTATATATTAAACATAAATCGAAGCGATCTGACACAAGCTGGCTTTAGTAAATAAGTATTTCGAAAGGTAAATTGTTGTATTTTTGTCGATGCGCACGGCTTTAATATTACATGATTGCCCATCAATTAATGTTTGATGTTATGCAAACAATTACACCTAACTTGAAATACTAATTACGGAAGACTATGTTATCCATTCATTGGCGCAAGGCTTGTGGAAGCAGTTCAGTATATTATATTGACACTAACAGTATTGCTGTTGTGGCAGATATTAACGACTGTGACGTCACATCAGGACACTATACCTTCAAACTGCTTGCATTTACTACTGCTATAATGATCCTTTTTTGGGCTTCTAATATTTCATCACAGGACAGCACATAATAACGCCACAACGACGGGCACACTCGAAATGTAGAAAAAAGAAGCACGGAGCACAGTTATGACGTCACAAGCACACCAAAAACAACAAAAACACGCACAAAAAGCACGTACACAGAAAGCACGTACACAGAAAGCACGTACACAGAAAGCACGTACACAGAAAGCATGTACACAGAAAGCATGTACGCAGAAAGCATGTACACAGAAAGCACGTACGCAGAAAGCACGTACACAGAAAGCACGTACACAGAAAGCACGTACACAGAAATCACGTACACAGAAAGCACGTACACAGAAAGCACGCACACAGAAAGCATGTACACAGAAAACACGTACGCAGAAAGCACGTACACAGAAAACACGTACACAGAAAGCACGTACACAGAAAACACGTACACAGAAATCACGTACACAGAAATCACGTACACAGAAAGCACGTACACAGAAAGCATGTACACAGAAAGCACGTACGCAGAAAGCACGTACACAGAAAACACGTACACAGAAATCACGTACACAGAAAGCACTACACAGAAAGCACGTACACAGAAAGCACGCACACAGAAAGCACGTACACAGAAAGCACGTACACAGAAAGCACGTACACAGATAGCACGCACACAGAGGGGTTTGCTCTCTGCGCAGCTAAAGGTAACCTAACACAGGACATGGCCACACGCGGAATCGAACCTGTAACCACTCGTCTATATGTGGGAAAACAGGACAACAATTGTCATTACATGTCGGAATCGATCCCGTAACCATTCGGCTCCATGTGGGAAAACAGGACAAACAATTGTCATTACATGTCGGAATCAAACCCGTAACCATTCGGCTTTATGTGGGAAAACAGGACAAACAATTGTCATTACATGTTATTTTTACGAGAAGATTAATAGAAGCGCCGCAGAAACGGAGACAACGCAGTATAACAGCTTTCATTGGACGAGATATTTTCACATGATGATGATTTGTATCCGTCGAATGCTTCTAATATGATATACATCATAGTACGGCGGTTGTTAGATGTTATGCCTGTCCGGTGATGTACCGATGGCGTTGGAATTACATGACGATAAACTTAGACAACGATGTGCATGTTTAATACAGACAGATAACGATACATTGTGAAGTGCCGACATTTCCAGCAAGAGGAATTTGTTATAGGCCATGCCTGATTCCCAATTGCTTAATAAAAATATGTTTAAACCAAGTGCCGACATAATGTTGTTAGATAATGTTGCAGTTTCCAGTTTATTTCAGCTAGATAATATTTCAGTTAGATAATATTTCAGTTATATAATATTTCAGTTAAACAACATTTTCGTTAAACAACATTTTCGTTGGATAATATTTCCATAAGATAATTTTGCAGTTGCATAATGTTCAGTTAGAAAATAGTTAACTTACATAATTATGTCACTATATACTGGTGCAGTAGTTATAGAATGATGTGTCTATGTGCCGCTGTGGTTATTGCGTTTTTCTCGCTGTGGCAGAGGGGATGGGCCGTCTGGAGTCTGGCGGCCACGGACCACCGCGTCAAGTTCGCTCTCCCCATCGTCTGCAACCTGCTCAACATGCCAGATGTGAGTCGTGTGTTACCCTGCCAGTAGTAAGAAGCAGATGTTATGTAGCCATGCTAATGCTAAGAAGCAGATGTTAGGTTGCCATGCAAATAGTAAGAAGCAATTGTTATGCAACCCTGCCAGTAATAGGAAAGTAAATGTTATGTTACCTTGCCAGTAATAAGAAGTAGATGCGTTGTTACCCTGTCAGTAATAAGAAGCAGATGTTTTGTTACCTTGTCAGATACAAGTAGCAGATGTTTGTTAGCCTGCCAGTAATAAGAAGCAGATGTTTTTTACCTACCAGTACTAAGAAACAAATTTTTTCTTCCCCTATCAGTAATAAGAAGCAGGTGTTTGTTACCCTGCCATTAAAAAGAAGTAGATGTTTTGTAACATGTTTCAGTAATAAAAAGCAGATGTTTTGTAACCCATCTAGTAATAAAAAGCAGATGCTTTGTTATCCTGTCAGGAACAAAAAGCAGATGTTTTTTTACCCTGCCAGTAATAAAAAGCAGATGTTTGTTACCCTGTCAGTAATAAGAATCAGATGTTTTTCCTCCTTGACAACAGTTACGTCTGGTGGAATGACGTTCCCAGACCTATGTATATGTAGTAAGTATGTGTGTGTGTGGGGGGGGGCGGTTGAGGACGAGGGGTGGGGGGGCGGAGTTACGACCTTGCTGGCCACACACATGTAGTAAGAGTATATCGGGGTTGGTTGGTTAGTTGTATATTCAGGACGCTTTAACCACTTTTTGGTCATATTGCGTCAATGGGAGAAGGAAGGAAAAGTGGAAACATGCCTCCGGGGGTAACTCCCTACTCTTTGCGAAGAAAGACATGGGATCTTTATCCTGCGAGCACACCGACATGGCCACAGCGGGACGCGAACCACCGACCCACTTGCCGTCAGGCTCTCAGGTGGCCATAGCGCTGAATGCCAGCGCTTTAACCCACTGAGCTATCGGGGCCGGCCCCGTATGTCGGGAAGGAGGGAAGAACAGGTCGGGACGTAGGTGTTTGATGGCGGCAGTTTGACAAGTCGCTGTTGTACACGTAGCTGTATGACAAGTGGCTTTATCAAAGGTGACTGTTTTACAGACAGATGACTATATAACACACACGTGGGGGTATAACAGACAGGTGACTGTTTTACAGACAGGTGACTTTATAACAGACAGGTGAATGTTTATCAGACAGGTGACTGTTTAACAGACAGATGACTGTATAACACACAGGTGACTGTATAACATACAGGTGACTGTTTAACACACATGTGACTATAACAGACAGGTGACTGTATAACAGACAGGAGACGGTATAACACAGAGGTGACTGTATAACAGACAGGTGATTGTTTAACAGACAAGTGACTATAACAGACAGGTGAATGTATAACAGACAGGCGACGGTATAAAAGAGAGATCACTGTATAACAGACATGACTATAACAGACAAGTGACTGTATAACAGACAGGTGAATGTATAACAGACAGGCGACGGTATAAAAGAGAGATCACTGTATAACAGACCTGTGACTGTATAACTAACAGGTGACTGTATATGAAACATATCTATAACAGACAGGTGACCTTATAACAAACAGAAGTGCGATCGTCGTTCTCTTTCTTAGAATACATGAGACCGCTCATTGGACGATTCTTGGCCATTTGAAGCTGTATTGCATTCCCCACTATGCCATATAGCGATTTTAAAACGATTTGCTTGAAGAAAAAAATATAATTACAGAAAGTATCAAAGAAACAACTAGACATACGATCATATTTCGGTACCCTCAATATTAAGCGCACTAATTGATGATATGATATGTCAAATAAATGTGACGAAAAGGAGTCTAGATCAGATCAGACATATAATCACGTTTGCTTTATAATAAAAAATCATACCTCCACTTATAAACTTAAGATGGGAATTACTTCCGATGTTTGGTTTCTCACTTGAACAATCATGGCAGCTTTCGCTACCTTTGTTGTGAAAACTGGCAGATCAGTGATTTTGACCGTCCGTACACTGGCAGATAGTGTTGTGATTCCCTGTTTAAAAGTCGGCATGACGGTCAGTAATAATGTCAGAACGTAGAGACTATATCTAATAATACGTCTACGGAAGGAAACAAATACCATAACTTGATTTTAGAGAGAGAAAAAATGTCAGCCACGCAGAAGTAACATCCTGACGTCAAGACTGGATTTCGTCCGCTAGATATGAAGTAAGGAATGCATCATCGTTGACATCGTTGGTGGGACTTCCACATTTGGTATCTTTAGGAATGAATCTTTGGCCAGAGGAAAGGGATGTGACGCCCCTGGTCACAATTCCGTACAGCACAAATGTGAACGGCTTGATTTTGTTCGCCACTAATTCGTGTTTTGATCTGTTTCCCAACACCGATAATTTCTTAAAACAGTCAGCCTTAGTTCCAGCAACTGCAACGTAGCGTTATTTCTACACACTATTGAAACACTTTAGGAACCATATTTATCTGCATTACTTGAGGTCAACATAATGATGAGTCGCAAATTACCCGCCCTGGATTTTTATAACCCCGATCATGAGGTGTCCTTGTCGTTAAAAAAATCGGCCCACCAGGTAAAACGGCAAATGTGGGGTGACGTCAACGTGTCCGTCAGTCAGGTAAAACGTCAATCACGAGGCGACGTGATCGTTGCAAAATTATCGCATTAGCAAGCATTACTCGCCCACCAGACAAGGGGAAATATATCAAAACAAATGATAATGTACAAATCAAAGCACACGATGGTAATTGGCGCTAAAGTACTGAAACATATATCGTCATTTGCAATTGTTGCGTTGACAGAAGCCCGACACAAAACCCATTCCGGTTGAGACTGAGTAAAGACCTCTTTGACGGAGCAGGGAATGTGTAGCCGTGAGTCAAACTATTCCTACAAGCCGTGGCGAAAGGGATCACCCCTTTAACCGAAGAGTTGCTGGCTCGCTGAAGATCACAAGATCGAGAGTTCGACTCCCGCTGGGGACCAAACCGGCCCCCGCCGTTGTTACACTGAGGTAACGAAGTCGTCGGAAAATGATTTCTCAACATTCGTCGTTGCAAAATGGTTGCAGTAGCAAATCCACATGACTCGCTCACCAGCCAAGGGCAAATGAACCTTGCAGAGGACCAACAACACTTTACAAATCCAACCAACCCAATTGCAATTGTTCCGCCATGGGAAATATACTCTTTCAGAAGGTGTCAGAAGGTGACATCAGCATGGACCCCTGTGGGTTAATACTGTTATCATTGGGGAAGTGAGCATGGGGGAGGGGCATAGCAAACTTTCAAAGCCCGTCAATCGAGATCTCCCTCTATGGCGCCGCTCGCCATTGTCACCATCTCCTTGGATACACTCGACATCGTTCTGCGGTCCTCATGTATAAATATCCAGGTCTGGTGGGTAACTCAATCAGCTATATGGCACTGATAAGGTGTCTGGAGTGCCCGGAGTGAGCTAGGAGGCATCATAATCTTGGTCGGAACATATGGTTGCATGAAAATCAATGGAGGAAGCAGTATTCGTATTCAAAGCTTTATTTAAATAATGCTTAGTTATGATTGTTCAGAGCCTTGATGATTGGTATATTGATTGGGAGAAAAGAGTAATAAAATCATCGCGGAAAAAAATAGATCTAACAAGAATTGCTTAGCTCAAGTGGCTAAATCATATCTTGTCATAAAATCATCCATGTGTGTCAGTAGTATGATGCTAACAAACATTGGATATGTGTTCGTCAATAACATGTTTGGAACGAGATAAACATATCTGTGGAAAACAAAAGCCTTTTCTCCATTTCCGCTAATTACGGGTTTTTCCGCTTGTCATCTGTCATGCTGCCGTCAGAAACATTGTCATGCCAGCGCAAATATCGGGTATTCAGCGGGCTGATCGCTTCATCGCCGGTGACGTCATCGTCAGAGCACTGAGGCGTGCAAAATGCTTGGAACTTTCCTTATGCATAATAATAAACAAATGTGTAATGTTTAGTTAATTCCCTATAGTTTAGTTTGCCATGAGATCGGGGCCCTGAACGATTATGCTAGTGTGTGTAGCCTATTACAGGACGACTAGACTTAAGATAATGGTCAACGTTCTTATAAAATGCCTCAATCTTACTATGGATTGCACGTACCCGAAACGTCATAGTGACGAACACATCAGATCACACGATCTGTGCCTCCTAGGAGCAAATGCTCCCTCCCCCACCCTTCCCTGGGTCTATTCCTTGGCACTTTCTACTCCTAGAAAACATAGCTTTAATTATTTTTCGTCACCTTAATTCGTGAATTTTGGCCTGCATTACTTGCAAGAGGTCAGTAATTGTCAATCAATCACTTTCTTAGCCTCTAGTGGACTCACACCGTCTCCTGCAGAAACGCCACAAACGGCTGTGTGAGCGATAACTGCGATGGTTGAAGTCAAACTGTCTGACGTTTTCCTCACTATGACGTTTTGGGTTCTAACATACGTATGCCATATAGTAGGTACATGCAGATCTGAAGCTATCGACCAAAATTCAACTTCCGATAATAGAGGATTAAAATGGCCGCCTGTATACAAAAGCTAATGCTTGGAGATCTCAGTTGTAAAGATAATATTCACTGACCGTGCAAATATAGTTTGCCTACACCAAAAGCACTGTAATATCATGCTTGGTTGTAAACCCATTCATAAACATATAATTTTTAGCAATGGGGGAACAAAATGGCCACAAAGCTCAATCTAGACAATCCCACGACATTTTAAAGGACATATGAATAATGGCTGACCGTGAAAATATAGGTGAGTTCATCAAGAATGCCGCAGTAGCATGCTTGGTTGTGATGATAGAGACCAAGGAGTTATTGTGTTATAACCTCCTATATTTAGCGATGAAGCGGAAGTAGTTTATTTATATTCATATAATTTATATGTGTATTGTTATAGTGACTCGTGTGATAATTTTTGGCGATGAATGTCAAATATTTGTCGATTAATAATATATCAATTGTGATTTATCTCATATACGCTAATCTCATTTAAATATCTTTTTCATCTTTTACTATCTTTTACTGAATTTACATTAAAAGTTACTTGCATTTATAATACATTTTGACCCCTAGTTTGTTTATCCCTGTTTTAACAGGTTGTGCGTGATCGGTTAAAAATCGCCCTGCCTGAGACTGACTCCTTGTCCGGTCTGTCTCTTGTAAGTTTTATCTTTGTTGCACCTTAGTGCGTATGATGAATGAAAGTAATTAATGGGACAGATCGAAAAAAAGGTTAGATGTATCTGGTGCTGAGGAGCTTCAAAAGAAAACACTTAATGTACGCAACGGCACTAAGTCATTAGAATTCCTTGAAAACATGATGCCACCAGTTTCGCATAGTTAACTTTTGAAAGATGAAACAATGTATTTGTCTAAAATATGTTTAATAAAGAAAAACTTCATGCGAATTACAGTATTAATTAGCCAAATTTGTTGCGCTCAGTTGCATACAAGCTGTAACCGATTTACATGAAACCAATACCGTTTTGACAAATTGACTGTTCAAAACCATAATAAGAAGAACGGAAACTGGTTTGCTCCATACCGTGCAATAAACCAAGGAAGCGTTCATTCACACATCTGGTCGCCAATGCCACCCCACACTATGACCACTTTGCAAATGAACTTTGGTCACATTTAGCTATAACCTGATAATTTACCAGCCACAAGGTTGTGGCTTTGTTGCACTGGAGGACAAATTGTCAAAGACGACGGGAGGCACGACTGGATGCCTGTTGAAAGTGGCACGTAACAGGACTAATTATATGAAACCTACTTAACAAACACCTAATTAAATTACACGTAAAGGGATTTAACTATAACGCCTTCATCCTCGTCATTTCAACAGAACAATGGAAGACAAATCTCTAAACAAATCGCGCCGGGCCCCACAAATATATGGAGTTGCGAACACCTTGCATGGGAAATATATGATGCTATGCGGCCGGAAGTAAATTGATAATTATTTTAGAGGAATCGCTATGCTTAAACAGTACATTATCATGCCAAACCTCTTACACATAATTCCTTTCACGGGGCCTGAACACACAGTCGACGCGCGGTTTCACATATAATGTTACATCGAGCCACATGACCGGGGAAAGCGGAAACCACACTGACCCGTTGCGGAAACCACACTGGCCCGTGGCCAACACCACCCTTTAAGGCTCGTTCAAGCTATTCAAATGCACGATGCAACAAACAAACCGCCTCTTGACTTCTGTCATTTAACACGTTAGATTTAAAAACTGGCTCTTGCTTAGCAGCAGTCACCTTCAAATTGGCCCCTCGATATGGTGTTCAATGACTTGTATTGATACGTTATGATGCAATGGCTGGAACAACACGGACCTTCGTTCATGGGTCCGTTATGCTTTCACAACGGGACCTGGCGAATGCCGAAAGTGTTTATTATCAAGGGGAAGTAAGGCACGGTTGTGCAACCCAAAAGGTCTCGGCGCTAAAAAAGAAGGCGCGGTTTTACATTTATTTTATGTCGTTTAAGTTAAATGCTACACAGCTAATTCCGAGGCACTTTGGAATGTTGGGTTCGAATTAGTGTCATGGTTAGTGGACATGGTTGGGGTAACCTAAACGTAACAACCTGTGAGGACACTGCTGCGACGCACTGGCAAGACAACCATGGCTCGTAGGGACATTATTGCGACCCATGATGATAATGGCAGACATACCACCGACACTGCTGCAACCCGTGGGGACACTGATGGGTCTATTTTTCATGTTAAAACCCACGAAATGTATTATTGTAGTAACCGTTAGGCGTGAGTAATACGTGAGCTATGCTTAAACAATGGGTCGCCCTGACACGGAAGAACGACCCACTGATGCCACGACCCATGTGGGCACTGATGCCGCCCGCGAGAACACTGCCACAACCCATCCGGGCAGTGCTGCGATCCTTGGGTGCACTCCTGAAACACGTTGGGGACAAGGCTAAAGCCCGTAAGTTTCGATCCGTAAGGCCACTGCTGCGACGCCTGTTGGGTGTTGGGTGTTGAACACTGCTGCGACACCTGTTGGGTGTTGAACACTGCTGCGACACCTGTTGGGTGTTGGACCGTGCTGCGACACCTGTTGGGTGTTGGGAGTTGAACACTGCTACGACACCTGTCGGGGTTTGGACCGTGCTGCGACACCTGTTGAGTGTTGGGTGTTGAACACTGCTGCGACACCTGTTGGGTGTCTGATGTTGAACACTGCTGCAACACCTGTTGGGTGTTGAACACTGCTGCGACACCTGTTGCGTGTTGGGTGTTGAACACTGCTGCGTCACTTGGGGGATCTCTAATTGTGACTGGTGGGTACACTGCCGCGACAAGTAGGGACACTTCTGCTGTCCGTGGAGACACTTCTGCGATCCGTGGGGACTCTGCCACGACACTTTGGAACACGTCTCTGACGCGCAAGCAAAGTCCTGGCGTACAACACACTGACCTGGGGCGGACATCATATTGAACCGCGGCGGACATCACACCGACCGGTGGCGAACACCACAGGGAACCGCGGCGGACACCACAGGGACCCGCGGCGGACAGCACACCGACCCGTGGTGGACACCACACCGACCCGTGGTGGACACCACACTGACACATGGCCGATACCACACTGACCCGTGACTGACACCACACCGACCCGTGGCGGACATCACACTGACCCGTGGTGGACATCACACTGACCCGTGGTGGACACCACACTGACACATGGCCGACACCACACTGACCCGTAGCCGACACCACGCCGACCCGTGGCGGACATCACGCCGACCTGGGGCGGGCATCATACTGAACCGCGGCGGATATCATACTGACCGGTGGCGAACACGACCCTGAACCGTGGCGAACACCACACTGACGCGTGGCCGACCCCATGCCGTGAACCGTGACGGACACCACACGCACCTGTGGTGGACACCACACTGACCCGTGGTGGACACCACACTGACACATGGCCGACACAACACTGACCCATGGTGGACACCACAGTGACTCGTGGCGGACACCACACTGACCCATGGTGGACTTGTTGTCTCTCTATGTGACTTGAAGGTGTTCAAATTTGGCGGGAAATTGTTTGGGGAGCTCAGATGAAGGCGCAGGGGAGGTGGGGGTGGGGGCGGGGGGGGGGGGGGGGGTTACACATGGCTGCAGTTTCCTCGGAGGAACATTAGACACGTGGTGACAGTCTTCGAGGAAAAATCCGCGATCAAAATCTCACAGCTCCTTAAAATTATGGGACATCCGAAAAATAATGTTTTAATTTTAATTTTAATGAAATAGCTCGTAGTCTGCTCAGTATCTAAGCGTCACCACGTCCCCTCACAGCTCAATGAAACGTGCTCCATTTGAACTTTTTGTGCGACAAATGATGCAGGACGCGTACCGTATCAGTATCGCTGGTGTATAATTCATCCTTTGGATTCAAATACCCATGAACATTTGATGGTTAGGAGACAGACAGTACGCCGAGATAAACTCACATTTTGTACTACAGGATACATACAAGCACAAGGATTTGGGATAGGATTTTCAGATTGGTTTAAAGGAAATGAAAATATTAGCCCTTGTAGCTGACCCAAGCGTTTATTTGTTATCCATGCGTCAACCCTACCAAAGCGCAGATTTTTGTGACGCCCCGGTTGGTCGCAATATATTTTTGAAGTGACCGCCTGTCGAGAAAGCCTAGCTTTCCCCGGCGCAGCCCTCGTGGTGGGCGTGGCTCGCGCTAGCCAATCAGAGAGCGAGACCCAAACCGGCAATAGCGAAGCGAGCGATGTTTACCTAAATTCAACACACTATGCAAAAACCGCAGTTTATAGTCTGAGCACTCATATTAGATGGATACAATCTGTTGAATCATTAGTTGCTAAATCGAAAGTGGTTCTCGGGCCTAATTTCTAGAAGAGATGGTCCACTGTGCGGCTTGGAATTGTAACAATTCCAGCGCCAAGCGAGGCCACGGTATATTTTTTCGTGCGTTTCCGCCTGCCTCTGGACAAGCGAGATAAACCCAAATTCAACCGCATGTGGGCGCCACATGTATGATCATTCATGTATGATCATCAATGATCATCCATGACTTAACGCTCTGTGGCAAAATGGCACGGCGCCAGAATTGCTAAGGCCTCACGATTATATCAACGTTTTTATCCGCTTTAAGTATATCCTCCACAAAAGTTTAATGAGAATGCTAAAAAGGTAACCGGTACTCTCTAAGACTGGGTCACACCCCAAAAAGGAAGCATTCTACAGAGAATATGGGGTTTAAAAAAAAATGGAACCTGCTCTTGAGATAGGATGCAGTTTATATGTGCGTCACACCAGTGTCACACTGGTCCAGTCAGTGTCACCCTGGTCTGGTAAGTGTCACACTGGTCTGGCCAGTGTCACACTGGTCTGATCAGTGTCACACTGGTCTGGTCAGTGTCACACTGGTCTGGCTAGAGTGCCGCACTGGTCTGGTGAGTGCCGCACTGGTCTGGTCAGTGTCACGCTGGTCTGGTCAGTGTCACTCTCGTCTGGTCAGTGTCAGTCTGGTCTGGTGAGTGCCGCACTGGTCTGGTCAGTGTCACTCTCGTCTGGTCAGTGTCAGTCTGGTCTGGTGAGTGCCACACTGGTTCTCAGTGGCACATTGGTCCAGTCAGTGCCACACTGGTCTTTTGAGCGCCACACTGGTTGTCAGTGTCACACTGGTCTGGTCAGATTGTCATACTGGCCTGGTGAGCGCCACACTGAATAGTCAGTGTCACACTGGTCTGGTCAGATTGTCATACTGGCCTGGTGAGCGCCACACTGAATTGTCAGTGTCACACTGGTCTGGTCAGATTGTCATACTGGCCTGGTGAGCGCCACACGGGTCTGGTCAGTGTCACACTGGTCTGGTCAGTGTCACACGAGTGTGGTGAGCGCCACAATGGTCTGGTCTGGTCTATGTAGACTTCTAATTATATATTTATAACTGTAAGAAGCGAGCCATGAAATACTGGGTTAAATTCCTAGCAGACTAATCAAAGCTGCACACAGCATGTTGTCTCAACAACGCTGTTGAGGGAACCACATAAACTACGCAGGTGAAGATCTGATTATTTATTCAGATATGGTTTTGGTTATGTGTGGATCACGCAGAGAGTTTTACGACCCAGTTTGTTTCATTCCCAGCCAGCCAGAAATATTCCCTCGCAGTATAGGTACTCTAATATGAGTACATATACAAACCTGTCATCTAAATATTGCCACTAAAAACTGCAAAATGTGTTTGTCAACGCGTCAGTTTATACGAAGTCGAGTCACAAGTTGATTCGAGTCGGGGTCAGTTGGACGAAGTTAATTGGAGTTACTTGGTGGCAGTTGGTTAGGGAGTCACTTGAATTGAGTTGAAATGATTGATTGGATAAGTCCATGTTATACGCATGAAAGAAAACATACAAAGTACAGAAAATGGACACACGTGTGTTATAGTCTCTTACAAAAAAAAACGAACCAAGAACGAAGCGGCCATGCGAGAAAAAGGTTACAGTACCTTGGCTGGAGGCCAGCCAATAGCACGAATACACTGTTACTGCTCGTCTTATGTGCGGCCGCCCGACTAAAAGAACTCGCCGATCGCCAGGGCACAGTATGGCATGTTTTATGTAACAGGTCGGATGAAGGCGTTTTATGTAGTAAACTGCTAGCGGTACTGGCTGTTAGAGGTTAAAACCTCCTTAAAATGCTCGTTATACCGCTTTGGACATCAGGTCTACGCCTATGTCTGAAGTGGCATCCATATATCAAGATTACTACCACCCAACCCCTAGATCACGGGATTGAGAACCCCTTCAGACACCCTGAAGTGTGTCCTCTGTCACTAAGTGTGTTTGCATTCCCCGGCAACTTCACTTGAGCCAGGCGGTGACGCCGTGTCGACGTGATAACGCTCAGCAAGGTGACTTTAAAGCGTAGTAGACCACACACATACACATGTTTCTTAAACATTCTGTCCCAAAATAAGTTTTCGTCGAAACAAGTTAATGTGTGCTGGCATGTTTTCAAACTTTGTGTCCTAACCTTTGTGTCAGAATTTTTGGCATGTTTGAATTCAGGAAACACAGTTTCTACATCAATAATATTGCAACCAATGAGAACTGACTCACTATAACGCGGCAGCCAGTGGGATCGTGTTACAACACCAGATTAAGACGCAGGTTTAACGGTTTAATTACTACCCCACAATCAGACAGAATGGACTCAGAGACGATGTGCTTGCCGCCCCGACCTCCGCCGTGATGAAGCGTTTAAACAGTTGGTCGAGATCCAAGGAGGCGGATCCAAGGGGGCGGGGTGGATTACACCCCCCTCCCTCACGCCCACGTCCCCCCGTTTTTGATGTTGTTTAATGCTAATAAACCCCTCCCAAGTCCCCCTCCCTCCCCGTGTCAATGTTCGAGAGAGAGGGCGAGATATGGAGGGATTTCCGGCACCGCAGGCAGCAACTGGTCTGCGAATATCAGTCATGGAGGGAATAGCTAGAATTGGCGCCAACATGTTTAATAAAAATTAGTCAATAAATAACGCCCCCCTCTCAAGCACCGCCATTTTATTGATGGTGCTATTATCATTTATGCCTATGATAAAGAAACCAGAGAAGAACGCAATACTAAAAATATCAATAACAATTAACGCTTAAGTAATCCAGTAAGATTATGAAGTAGTGGCTGGGTAATATATATATATATTTTAATTTAACCATCATAAACATTACAATAACAATAAAGGCATCATCAATATATAATATAGTAGTTAAAAATAAGACTATTATCTCTCCATAATGCATGTGCTCCGTTTGATGAGACTGTTGGAAACGTCGTGTTTTGAGGTGAATCATCGTTGTTTACAAACGGAGCACGATTGTCCTCACCTGCTCAGTCCATATAAGGGGCGTTTTGACGTAACCATAGATACCGCGCGCAGACATGCGAGTCATGAGGATTATTACGTCATACGACATGGAAAACCCCGCGCTGCACATACACCTATCTATGGTGGCATATATGTGCCACTCGCGTTCTCGCATTCTCGCCTGACACAACCTTGTGCATTCTCGCGTTCTCGCCTCGCGCGTTCTCGCCTCGCGCGTTCTCGCCGTGTGCCATGTTCCCGCAATTTTAGCCACCAAATTTTCCATTTGGCCGATTTGTCATATAAGGCATACCCCATAAACAATGCCTTCTAGCAGGACTTTTTCAAGCCAGAATTTAGCTAACGAAACGGGGACTTCTCATGCATTTAATGATTTGATGACTTACAACTATTCTATAGTGTCCTTCTAATATATCCAAACATTCACTACATTCAACTACAAAGAATAATTGTCGGCTATTTTGGCGACAATTACCACATTATAACTGGGGTGTGTCCACTCCATTTTATTGCATAAAAATCAATGTATAGATCTCCCGACACATGTAGCTCATTGAAAATTACGTGGAAGTGGTGGGTTATTTATCTTTCACATCTTAGTGCCGCCATTGACTCGTTTTCGCACAAATTGATGCCAAAGTTTACTGTGTCCTGCAGTCTGTTAAAAAAAAGTAATAGAGGAATCATATGGCAAAATCAGAGACAAATCTCATGTAGCTGATGTACCAGACAATCCAGCAATGACGTGAGGCTATGATGCATTGTTTCTTGCTAAAAAACTGATATTTAGACCAGTTAATTGTAATATATTTGGTAGTCACATATATGTAATGTTTGTTATACTCAATGATCAAAATACCTTGTAATACTCACAGCTATCGTTATGGCAACAGTGTTGTGATCATGCGTCAAGGAACGTCTCCTCAGTTGTAGGGAATTCAATTTTCTATTTAATGTTCTGTTACTACAATGTTGAATATATGAAACGTTGGATATAGAAAATGTCTTACGACACAGACATGACACCAATGGGCTTATACTCTATATTACTTTAGCTTACTTTGGGTTATTTACCCTACAGCTTTGGTGATGACAGGTTTTAAACCGAGACTCACTGAAGATGTATAATGTGCACAGAACGGAGGAGTCCGCATATATATATGTATCCCTATATTAGTCTCTGATTTGATCCTAATTCAAATAGTTGGAGATTTTGTCGTCAACAGGGTAGGGAGGTGTAACTGAGCAAGATGAGAATGAGGCCGATAAACTGGCAAGCAAGGGGTGGATTTAAGTTATGACATACCTTATTTTGAGGTCATGTTTCAATGCCAGGGCAGCCAATATTTCTCTGTTTGTAAAGCCGGATTGATGGTATTCTGTAATAACTGCCTCCATCTTCAGTCATACATCAAAGGTCACACATATTCAAAATAGGAAAGCGAGAATGCGCGAGGCGAGTGCGAGGCGAGAACGCGCGAGGCGAGAATGCGCGAGGCGAGAACGCGCGAGGCGAGAACGCGAGAACGCGCGAGGCGAGAACGCGAGAACGCGCAAGGCGAGAATGCGCGAGGCGAGAACGCCCGATGCAAGAATGCGCGAGGCGAGAATGCGCGAGGCGAGAATGCGCGAGGCAAGAACGCGATAATGCGCGAGGCGAGAACGCGAGAATGCGCGGGCGAGAACGCGAGAATGCGCGGGCGAGGGTAATCTTGCATTCTCGTGTTCTCGCCCCGCGCATTCTCGCATTCTCGCGTTCTCGCCTCGCGCATACTCGCGTTCTCGCTAGGCGAGAATGCGAGAACGCGAGTGGCACATATATGCCCTATCTCACATTCCAGCGGGCCATATTGGATTAGTGACCTAATTAGCGTGTCAAAGGTTACACGGGCATCACAATGTTTTGGGTTGCGTTGTCCAACACTCGTCGAGGCGGCGTTTCAAGACACTTCGTCGAAACTCCTTTGTGTTTTTACCAATTTTTCCCAAATGGATACTATTTTGAAGTTGTATGTAGCTGAGCGATAGTGTAAAATGTCAGGAAGCAAAGTCGCTCCTTGCCAAAGCCCTGCTCATGGCATGTGTGGGCCAACAAGACCTCTGTACTGTAGACTGTATACTAGCGGACAGTGTAGTCCCGACCCTGGCACAAGCGTGGTGGAGTGGGTGGGGAAGGATGAGGGGGTGCGTTATTGGCCCGGAGGGAGTGGGGGGGGGGCGGGGGCACTGTCATACAAATCTGGTTGGGGGAGGGGGGCTGTCTAAAAAGGTGGGGGGTCTTTTGGTAGCCTTTCCCCGTCCCCACACATTTTTTTAGCATGCCCTTTTTCTATGTTAAAGCTGCTCATACAGCAATTTTTCACTTAGACCATAGATTATGTTTTTTTTTTAATATTTTCCAAAAGTATATTTTGGAATATGACAGAAATGTCTAACTGTGTAAATGTTAAGTCGATGAGAAATAGATCTGCCATCATATGTTATAAAACTGTCATAATGTGTAAATTTTGATGACATAGTATGCAAGACAGGGCGGATCTAGGAATTTGCGAAGGGGTGGGGATGCTCCCTGAAAACTTGCGACCAGTGGGGGGGGGGGGGGCGTAAAATTGGGGGTGGGCATCAGCAGGATGATTATATAGCGCCAGTGCCTCTATATTGACCCCTGCCCTCTCTGGATCCCTGCCTGACTAACTTGTAATTGTTTTCCATAGATGTTTGCATTCAGAATCACCTTAATTGTTACAATTAAATTGCATTTTGAGCCTGTAAGTATATTCTAAGAACTTGCGGCATAAAAAGCACAAATCCCCTTGATGTTCTTTTGTTGAATCAGGGCTTAATGATTGTAACAGCTGATATGTTGGTAATTACTTATTATGTAAATGTTCAGGCTATTTATTGTTACTTTTTTATATTTAAATTGTTTTTGTTTTTACTAATAAAAAGCTAGCGGTATTTTGTAATAAAGATTTCGTGGTTAATGGTATCGAAAGCTTTAGAAAGATGGAAGAAAATATTTATGGGTGTTTTATTTTCATCCATTAAGTTAATTGTTCTGTCCACTATTTCTTTCAAAATACTGCCTTGAAGTGGCGAACAACCCGGTCGTACCGAGAAGAAACTTCAGTAGAAAAAATATATCTGAGTTTGTAAGCATTATCGCGATGCAAAATTGGCAGGACACATTAGAAAAGACTAATACTCAAGATGCATTTACGAAACTCCATAGCACTTTATGTAAACACTATGAGTCCTGCTTTCCACTGGTATCCTCGTTATCCAAATACAAAAGTAGAAAACCCTGGCTGACTAATGGGTTAAAAAACTCGATTAAAATGAAAAATAAACTTTATCTTCGAAGTCGATCACTTAAAAACGAATTCGGATCGAAGAGACATTACCAATTCTTCGTAAATATTGGAAGCACCATAAGTAAAAACATTCCTAACACGAATGATACACCATTGGCGATTCTCGATAAGGTAAATTCCCACACTCTTTGATCCGGATACCGATGATGAAATTTATAGCATTATGGGATCACTAAAGAACGGTTCGACTGGCTGGGATTCCATTGGTCCGAAAATTATCAAAAATATCATTCCTATCATTCCTCCAATGCTACTTCCCCAACGAATTAAAAATTGCAAAAGTGATTCCAATATTTAAGGCAGGGGATACGAAGATGTTTACCAATTATAGACCCGTATCAGTCCTTCCTGCTATTTCAAAGATATTTGAAAAGGTAATGTATAATAGGCTACTGAATTTTATAAACAAACACCATTTGCTACACGACCACCAGTTTGGTTTCAGAGCCAAACATTCAACCACTTTGGCTTTGATACTACTAGTTGATAAAATATCATCTGCCTTAGATAGGGGGAATCGGCAATCGGGATTTTCTTAGATTTTTTTCTAAAGCATTTGATACTGTTCATCACAATATCTTATTTTTTTAATTAGAAAGATACGGTGTCAGAGGTATTGCATTAGACTGGTTTAAAAGTTACTTTTTTGACAGGGAACAATATGTTGAATACGATGGGGCTAACTCCGAGAAGTTAAACATAAACTGCGGAATCCCGCAAGGCTCTGTTCTTGGACCACTTTTATTCCTCGATTACATAAATGACTTAGCATCTCTGAGTAGCAAACTGTTAAGTATACTATTTGCAGACGATTCAAAAAAAAATATTACGGGGAATGACATTGAAAAAATGATCCGAATAGTGAACTTAGAATTGGACAAAATTAAGCATTGGCTCCAGGTTAATAAATTAACGCTTAATCTTAGCAAAACCAAATTGATGATCTTTAAATCTCCTCGTAAAAAAATGTCTGTTTTATCCAAAGTACAAATTTTGGGTCATGCTATTGAGCAGGTCTCATGCATAAAGTTTTTAGCGGTTCAACTCGATAGCAGCCTGCTCTGGAAAGAACATCTAGAATACATTAAAGGCAAGATTGCAAGGGGTTTAGGGGTAATTACTCGGGCTAGGAAGGTGTTTACCAGTGATATATTGCGTGGTTGTTATCTTTCATTTGTTTATCCATATCTTGTGTACGCCCAAGAAGTTTGGGGTGGGGCCTATCAGTCCTATTTACATCCATTGTTTATTTTGCAGAAAAGGGCTGTTCGTATAATGACAGGTGTTAACAAGTATTCTCACACGGAAAATCTGTTTAAAGAAATTAATATTTTACCTTTGACGAATTTGTATGAATATAGTATTGTTTTATTAATGTTTAAGCAATACCAGGGTATATTACCGGAACCTATTCAATCGTTATTTGTTACGAGGTCTAGCATACACAGTCATAATACTAGAGGAGCGAAGCTACGACATATCCCAAAGGCTAGAACTAATCATTTCCGCAAATCTATAAGAAATTCGGCTATTACGTTCTTTAATAAATGGTATAATAAAGTTAGAATTTAATTCATCCCTTCACTTATTCAAGAGAACAATTATATCCTCATTAGTAGTAAATTAGACGAAACTTTATATATATATCAATCCTATATATAAATTCCTTGAGGTAAACAGCCTACTACTGTGGCCCTTTCATGTTATTTTTTTGTTTCTACTTGTATCTGTATAGATCCAGTTGTGAAGTTTTATTGTTTACGTTAGCATATAAGCTTCGGCTTCTGCTGTTGTCTATGTAATATATGTTTCTTTACTTGTGATGCATACCCTTGGACAATAAACATTATTATTAGCACAGCAAGTTCAGTGGAGTGTTTGGCTCTAAATCCATATTGACTCTCATTTAATTGCTTGTTTCCCGTAAAATAGTCATAGAATTGCTTAGCCATGACCTTTTCAAAAACTTTGGATACTGCCGGTAGTAATGAGATTGGGCGATAGTTATTTAACAGAGAGCTGTCACCAGTACTGGCACTACTTTGGCTACCTTTAAGCTATCCGGGAAAACCCCAGTCTTCAGTGATTGGTTGATGATTATTGACAAGGGTTCGGATATCACATGTTTTGCCAATTTTAACAACTTTGCTGATATCCCATCATGACCGCAACTGGTTTTCGGCTTTAGATCGTCTATGATGCTTTCAACGGCTTTAATCTCAACCTGCTTGAAGCTAAAGCTGTGGTTTGTAGCATTCTTCAGATAGTCTTTAATCGTTCGATGGCTGTTGCTCTCATTATCTTTTAGAATGGTCTTACCAATTTTAGTGAAATACGTATTAAATTCATTACTTACAATCATTTTATCACTTACGCAGTGATTATTAATTCTAAACCACCATGTCTAAAACACGTCTTTCAGAACCGCCCATGTTTGTTTAATATCATTTTTTGCACATATTTAATCGTGAATGATAGTACTTCATTTTGGACACTTGAAGATTTTCTTTCAGTACTTTGTTGTAATTAGCTAGGTTTGTCTTATACGTATTGTATTCAGGCGATTCAGGTACACATAGCTTTAGGTACCTTAGGCACATAGGTACACATAGCTTTAATTTTTTATATAACTTATCGCGGAATTTAATTGATTGAATAATTCCACTAGTTATCCAAGGGGTTCTTTTGTGTTTATATTTCCCAAATTTTACAACTTTAGTGAGGAGATGTGTCTCTTTGGCCTTGAGTAAAGTCTCTTCAAAGACTTTATACTTCTCATTGGCATTAAAATCCCCATTTTCTGTGATGCGGAATACACCCCGGCACCATCAGAATTCCTCCCCGTCCCTCGGGAGTACCCTGGTCACATCCCGCTACATTTAACCTACGCAGGGCCCGCCCCACCCCCTTGGACGCCCTGGCCTCTCCCCTGGCCTGGTGTCATGCTCGGTGTGTGTTCCCGCCAAAGATATGCCGCCCCCACCCCGAGATGTTGTGGCGGGTCTCCCTCTCAAGTGGTTGGGACCCGCTCCACCCCCTTCCTGCGCCCGGGGACCACCCTAGCCCCATCCAGTGGTCATTCCACCCCACTCCGATCCGCGCAATGGGCGACCTGTCTCGCTGGACTTCTACCCCCACGGGTGCCTTACCAATATTATCAGGAACGCTAACGCCCCACTGCGGTTCCCCTACAGTATATAACAGCAATCTTTACCATGCACGCACATTCCTATTACAGTTATGTATAATGTCTCAAAATTGATTGTCATTTGTTTTTAACCATAGAAACATGCTGCAATAAAAAAACATGTGAACAAAAATGAATTGTGTTATACAGCCATTGCCTTAAAAGGAGGGTTGCAACGCCAAGCCCGCCCCCCTTAGGAACTTGAGCACACACTGTAAAAGTTAGGTTTTCCGTGCACCCCCCCCCCCCCCCCGGGTCGCAAATTCCTAGACCGTGTCTGAGTCCGGGCCACTCTGCCTTGTCAGTAGACCTATACTATAGTACAGTCATAATCTGTGGTGGAGAGAATGTTGTCTTTTTCAGTGTAAATATCAGGTGAACGTTTTCACTGTCAACGACATATATTTCATGTGAAAAACATGATTTCATAAGTTTGTAGCAGATGTTGCGGTTGCGCATGATCTGAAACCCCTTTCCGCTTGTCAGGGGCTGGGCACACCGATTTAAGGGTCATAATGAATGTTGATGAGGCGTGATGCTGGTGACGTAAAACACATGAATATTCATGTCGAGGTTTTCTGGCGAATTTAAGGCGCACCGTATTAGCTCGCCTGACACTGACAGCCACTAATGAAACAGCTGGTTTATCAACGGTCTGACCGCTCATGTATTATATAAATCTACTCTAATGGCTATAATTATGATATAAGCATTAAATTGTGCTTCCAAAGACAGCTTCAGCCGATTTTGAGTGTGAAGCGAGTGAATGCAAACAACCGAAAGGTAGGCAGAACGTACAGGCCGTGGATGCTAGGCATTGACAGATAGCATAAGTGGGGGGCGGGGGGGGGGGGCAAGGGGTATTTGCGTTCCTCGGGATTGGGCTTTTTATTTCACCGAGAAGTGGGTATGATGAAAATAAGCACTGGGGCGCTGCACACTACTGATAGCTTTAAGGGCTCTCGGCGTGTGGGGTCTGACTGGTCAAAGGTGATCTGTATGAGGGACAGGTTGAGAGGCTTAGAGTAGGGCGAGGGTGAAGGTGTCACCCACGTTGCTAACAAACAGGCACTTATGTACTAATAAACTACCACCGTTGTGCCCTGCACCGCAGATAAGCAAGCAGCCACAGACATCTATGGGACTAGACGGATACGTGTTTTGGGTTTAAACGAATACTTGCATATAATTCAATACATAAGGGCCACTCTGAGAGAGTCAGCAAACCTACAACTGCCATGGGAATGGCGACCACCCTGACGATTTAGGTATATGTAGTGGGTGGTGCGGGGTGGACAGGGGTCTGTATATGTAACAAACAGCCACTCCGACACTTATGTGGGCCCTCGTCTCTAAGCTGTACGCCACTGGGGTGCTCCACCCGTCAGGTATAACGGCAGCCATGAGGCGACGTGGTCGTTACAAACTGTCCCCGTCTGCTTCATGCGTATTTTCCGTATACGCGGGGTTTATGTATATGTAGCGGGTGGAGTGGGGCGGACTGGGGTAATAGACACCACGGCAATGACCGTCCATCAGTCCAGTTCACACAATGTCCGCCCGTCCGGTCAAGCGGCAGTCATGAGGCGACGTGGTCGTTACAAACTGTCCCCGTCTGCTTCATGCGTATTTTCCGCATAAGCGGGGTTTATATATACGTAGTGAGTGGAGTGGGGTAATGGACACCATTGCAATGACCGTCTATCAGTCCAGTTCACAAAATGACCGCCCGTCCTGTAAAACGGCAATCATGAGGTGAAGTGGTCGACACCCCCATTCCCTCCTTACCTACTCCTGGCACTCCCATTCCATCCTTACCCTCTCCGGGCACTCCCATTGCCTCCATACCCTCTCCGGGCACTATAATTCCCTCCTTACCCTCTCCTGGCACTCCTACTCCACCCTTACCCTCTCCTGGCATTCCCATCCCTCCGTACCCTTTCCTGGCACAACCGTCACACCGATTGTCAGTCTAGTGCGGCCGTCACACCGACCGTCAGCCCAGAGCGGCCGTCACATCCACCCGACCGTCATCCCAGTGTGGCCGTTATACCGACCGTCAGCCACGTGTGGCCGTCACACTGAGCGTCAGCTCAGAGTGGCCGTCATACCGACCGTCAGCCCAGTGCGGCCGTCACACCGACCGTCAGTCTAGTGCGGCCGTCACACCGACCGTCAACCCATTGCGGCCGTCACACCGACCGTCAGCCCAGTGCGGCCGTCACACCGACCGTCAGTCTAGTGCGGCCGTCACACCGACCGTCAACCCATTGTGGCCGTCACACCGACCGTCAGCCCAGTGCGGCTGTCACACCGACCGTCAGTCTAGTGCGGCCGTCACACCGACCGTCAACCCATTGCGGCCGTCACACCGACCGTCAGCCCAGTGCGGCCGTCACACCGACCGTCAGTCTAGTGCGGCCGTCACACCGACCGTCAACCCATTGTGGCCGTCACACCGACCGTCAGCCCAATGCGGCCGTCATACCGACCGTCAGCCCAGTTTGGCCGTCACATCGACCGTCTGCCCAGTGTGTCCGTCACACCGACCGTCAGCCTACTACGGCCGTCACACCGACCGTCAGCCTAGTGCGGCCGTCACATCGACCGTCAGCCTACTGCGGCCGTCACACCGACCGTCAGCCTACTGCGGCCGTCACACCGACCGTCAGCCTACTGCGGCCGTCACACCGACCCGACCGTCAGCCCATTGTGGCCGTCACACCGACCGTCAGCCCAGTGCGGCCGTCACACCGACCGTCAGTCTAGTGCGGCCGTCACACCGACCGTCAACCCATTGTGGCCGTCACACCGAATGTCAGCCCAGTGCGGCCGTCACACCGACCGTCAGTCTAGTGCCGCCGTGACACCGACGTTCAACCCATTGTGGCCGTCACACCGACCGTCAGCCCAGTGCGGCTGTCACACCGACCGTCAGCCCAGTGCGGCCGTCACACCGACCGTCAGCCCAGGGCGGCCGTCACACCGACCGTCAGCCCAGACCGGCCGTCATACGGACCGTCATCGTAATACGGCCGTCACACCGACCGTCAGCCTAGTGCGGCCGTGACATCGACCGTCAGCCCAGTGCGGCCGTCACACCGACCGTCAACCCAGTGTGGCCGTCACACCGACCCGACCGTCAGCCCAGTCCGGCCGTCACACCGACCGTCAGCCCAGTGCGGCCGTTACACCGACCCGACCGTCAACCCAGTGTGGCCGCCACACCGACCGTCAGCCTAGTGCGGCCGTCACACCGACCGTCAGCCCAGTGCGGTCGTTCCACCGACCGTCAGCCCAGTGCGGCCCATCACACCGACCGTCAGCCCAGAGCGGCCGTCATACCGACCGTCAGCCCAGTGCGGCCGTCACACCGACCGTTAGCCTAGTGCGGCCGTCACACCGACCGTCAGTCCAGTTTGGCCGTCACACCGACCGTCAACCCATTGTGGCCGTCACACCGACCGTCAACCCATTGTGGCCGTCACAACGACCGTCAACCCATTGTGGCCGTCACACCGACCGTCAGCCCAATGCGGCCGTCATACCGACCGTCAGCCCAGTTTGGCCGTCACACCGACCGTCAGCCTAGTGCGGCCGTCACACCGACCGTCAGTCCAGTGTGGCCGTTATACCGACGGTCAGCCCAGTGCGGCCGTCACACCGACCGTCAGCCTAGTGCGGCCGTCACATCGACCGTCTGCCCAGTGCGTCCGTCACACCGACCGTCAGCCTACTGCGGCCGTCACACCGACCGTCAGCCTAGTGCGGCCGTCACATCGACCGTCAGCCTACTGCGGCCGTCACACCGACCGTCAGCCTACTGCGGCCGTCATACCGACCGTCAGCCTACTGCGGCCGTCACACCGACCCGACCGTCAGCCCATTGTGGCCGTCACACCGACCGTCAGCCCGGTGTGGCCGTCACACCACCGTCAGCCCAGTGCGGCCGTCACACCGACCGTCAGCCTAGTGCGGTCGTCACACCGACCGTCAGCCCAGTCCGGCCGTCACATCGACCGTCAGGCCAGTGCGGCCGTCACACCGACCGTCAGCCCAGTGCGGCCGTTACACCGACCCGACCGTCAACCCAGTGTGGCCGCCACACCGACCGTCAGCCCAGTGTGGACGTCACACGGACCGTCAGCCCAGTGCGCCCGTCACACCGACCGTCAGCCCACTGCGGCCGTCATACCAACCGTCAGCCCAGTGCGGCCGTCACGCCGACCGTCAGCCTTGTGCGGCCGTCACACCGACCGTCAGCTCATTTTGGCCTTCACACCGACCGTCAGCCCAGGGTGGCCGTCACATCGACCCGACCGTCAGCCAAGTGCGGCCGTCATACCGACCGTCAGCCCAGTGTGGCCGTCACACCACCGTCAGCCTAGTGCGGCCGTAACACCGACCGTCAGTCCAGTGCGGCCGTCACCGACCGTCAGCCCATTGTGGCCGTCACACCGACCGTCAGCCCAGTGCCGCCGTTATACCGACCGTCAACCCAGTGTGGCCGCCGTTACACCGACCGTCAGCCCAGTGCGGCCGTCACACCGACCGTCAGCCCAGTGTGGCCGTCACACGGACCGTCAGCCAATGCGGCGGTGACACCGACGGTCATTCCAGTGCGGCCGTCACATCGACCGTCAGCCCAGTGCGGCCGTTACACCGACCGTCAGCCCAGTGCGGCCGTCAGACCGACCGTCAACCCAGTGCGGCCGTCACACCGACCGTCAGCCCAGTGCGGCCGTGACACCGACCGTCAGTCTAGTGCGGCCGTGACACCGACCGTCAACCCATTGTGGCCGTCACACCGACCGTCAGCCCAGTGCGGCTGTCACACCGACCGTCAGCCCAGTGCGGCCGTCACACCGACCGTCATCCCAGGGCGGCCGTCACACCGACCGTCAGCCCAGAGCGGCCGTCATACGGACCGTCATCGTAATACGGCCGTCACACCGACCGTCAGCCTAGTGCGGCCGTGACATCGACCGTCAGCCCAGTGCGGCCGTCACACCGACCGTCAACCCAGTGTGGCCGTCACACCGACCCGACCGTCAGCCCAGTCCGGCCGTCACACCGACCGTCAGCCCAGTGCGGCCGTTACACCGACCCGACCGTCAACCCAGTGTGGCCGCCACACCGACCGTCAGCCTAGTGCGGCCGTCACACCGACCGTCAGCCCACTGCGGCCGTCACACCGACCGTCAACCCATTGTGGCCGTCACACCGACCGTCAGCCCAATGCGGCCGTCATACCGACCGTCAGCCCAGTTTGGCCGTCACACCGACCGTCAGCCCAGAGCGGCCGTCATACCGACCGTCAGCCCAGTGCGGCCGTCACACCGACCGTCAGCCTAGTGCGGCCGTCACATCGACCGTCTGCCCAGTGCGTCCGTCACACCGACCGTCAGCCTACTGCGGCCGTCACACCGACCGTCAGCCTAGTGCGGCCGTCACATCGACCGTCAGCCTACTGCGGCCGTCACACCGACCGTCAGCCTAGTGCGGCCGTCACATCGACCGTCTGCCCAGTGCGTCCGTCACACCGACCGTCAGCCTACTGCGGCCGTCACACCGACCGTCAGCCTAGTGCGGCCGTCACATCGACCGTCAGCCTACTGCGTCCGTCACACCGACCGTCAGCCTACTGCGGCCGTCACACCGACCGTCAGCCTACTGCGGCCGTCACACGGACCGTCAGCCTACTGCGGCCGTCACACCGACCCGACCGTCAGCCCATTGTGGCCGTCACACCGACCGTCAGCCCAGTGCGGCCGTCACACCGACCGTTAGCCTAGTGCGGTCGTCACACCGACCGTCAGCCCAGTGCGGCCGTTACACCGACCCGACCGTCAACCCAGTGTGGCCGCCACACCGACCGTCAGCCTAGTGCGGCCGTCACACCGACCGTCAGCCCACTGCGGCCGTCACACCGACCGTCAACCCATTGTGGCCGTCACACCGACCGTCAGCCCAGTTTGGCCGTCGCACCGACCGTCTGCCCAGTGCGTCCGTCACACCGACCGTCAGCCTACTGCGGCCGTCACACCGACCGTCAGCCTAGTGCGGCCGTCACATCGACCGTCAGCCTACTGCGGCCGTCACACCGACCGTCAGCCTACTGCGGCCGTCACACCGACCGTCAGCCTACTGCGGCCGTCACACCGACCCGACCGTCAGCCCATTGTGGCCGTCACACCACCGTCAGCCCAGTGCGGCCGTCACACCGACCGTCAGCCTAGTGCGGTCGTCACACCGACCGTCAGCCCAGTCCGGCCGTCACATCGACCGTCAGCCTAGTGCGGCCGTCACATCGACCGTCTGCCCAGTGCGTCCGTCACACCGACCGTCAGCCTAGTGCGGCCGTCACACCGACCGTCAGCCTAGTGCGGCCGTCACATCGACCGTCAGCCTACTGCGGCCGTCACACCGACCGTCAGCCTACTGCGGCCGTCACACCGACCGTCAGCCTACTGCGGCCGTCACACCGACCCGACCGTCAGCCCATTGTGGCCGTCACACCACCGTCAGCCCAGTGCGGCCGTCACACCGACCGTCAGCCTAGTGCGGTCGTCACACCGACCGTCAGCCCAGTCCGGCCGTCACATCGACCGTCAGGCCAGTGCGGCCGTCACACCGACCGTCAGCCCAGTGCGGCCGTTACACCGACCCGACCGTCAACCCAGTGTGGCCGCCACACCGACCGTCAGCCCAGTGTGGACGTCACACGGACCGTCAGCCCAGTGCGCCCGTCACACCGACCGTCACCCCACTGCGGCCGTCATACCAACCGTCAGCCCAGTGCGGCCGTCACGCCGACCGTCAGCCCAGTGCGGCTGTCACACCGACCGTCAGTCTAGTGCGGCCGTCACACCGACCGTCAACCCATTGCGGCCGTCACACCGACCGTCAGCCCAGTGCGGCCGTCACACCGACCGTCAGTCTAGTGCGGCCGTCACACCGACCGTCAACCCATTGTGGCCGTCACACCGACCGTCAGCCCAATGCGGCCGTCATACCGACCGTCAGCCCAGTTTGGCCGTCACATCGACCGTCTGCCCAGTGTGTCCGTCACACCGACCGTCAGCCTACTACGGCCGTCACACCGACCGTCAGCCTAGTGCGGCCGTCACATCGACCGTCAGCCTACTGCGGCCGTCACACCGACCGTCAGCCTACTGCGGCCGTCACACCGACCCGACCGTCAGCCCATTGTGGCCGTCACACCGACCGTCAGCCCAGTGCGGCCGTCACACCGACCGTCAGTCTAGTGCGGCCGTCACACCGACCGTCAACCCATTGTGGCCGTCACACCGAATGTCAGCCCAGTGCGGCCGTCACACCGACCGTCAGTCTAGTGCGGCCGTGACACCGACGTTCAACCCATTGTGGCCGTCACACCGACCGTCAGCCCAGTGCGGCTGTCACACCGACCGTCAGCCCAGTGCGGCCGTCACACCGACCGTCAGCCCAGGGCGGCCGTCACACCGACCGTCAGCCCAGACCGGCCGTCATACGGACCGTCATCGTAATACGGCCGTCACACCGACCGTCAGCCTAGTGCGGCCGTGACATCGACCGTCAGCCCAGTGCGGCCGTCACACCGACCGTCAACCCAGTGTGGCCGTCACACCGACCCGACCGTCAGCCCAGTCCGGCCGTCACACCGACCGTCAGCCCAGTGCGGCCGTTACACCGACCCGACCGTCAACCCAGTGTGGCCGCCACACCGACCGTCAGCCTAGTGCGGCCGTCACACCGACCGTCAGCCCAGTGCGGTCGTTCCACCGACCGTCAGCCCAGTGCGGCCCATCACACCGACCGTCAGCCCAGAGCGGCCGTCATACCGACCGTCAGCCCAGTGCGGCCGTCACACCGACCGTCAGCCTAGTGCGGCCGTCACACCGACCGTCAGTCCAGTTTGGCCGTCACACCGACCGTCAACCCATTGTGGCCGTCACACCGACCGTCAACCCATTGTGGCCGTCACAACGACCGTCAACCCATTGTGGCCGTCACACCGACCGTCAGCCCAATGCGGCCGTCATACCGACCGTCAGCCCAGTTTGGCCGTCACACCAACCGTCAGCCTAGTGCGGCCGTCACACCGACCGTCAGTCCAGTGTGGCCGTTATACCGACGGTCAGCCCAGTGCGGCCGTCACACCGACCGTCAGCCTAGTGCGGCCGTCACATCGACCGTCTGCCCAGTGCGTCCGTCACACCGACCGTCAGCCTACTGCGGCCGTCACACCGACCGTCAGCCTAGTGCGGCCGTCACATCGACCGTCAGCCTACTGCGGCCGTCACACCGACCGTCAGCCTACTGCGGCCGTCACACCGACCGTCAGCCTACTGCGGCCGTCACACCGACCCGACCGTCAGCCCATTGTGGCCGTCACACCGACCGTCAGCCCGGTGTGGCCGTCACACCACCGTCAGCCCAGTGCAGCCGTCACACCGACCGTCAGCCTAGTGCGGTCGTCACACCGACCGTCAGCCCAGTCCGGCCGTCACATCGACCGTCAGGCCAGTGCGGCCGTCACACCGACCGTCAGCCCAGTGCGGCCGTTACACCGACCCGACCGTCAACCCAGTGTGGCCGCCACACCGACCGTCAGCCCAGTGTGGACGTCACACGGACCGTCAGCCCAGTGCGCCCGTCACACCGACCGTCAGCCCACTGCGGCCGTCATACCAACCGTCAGCCCAGTGCGGCCGTCACGCCGACCGTCAGCCTTGTGCGGCCGTCACACCGACCGTCAGCTCATTTTGGCCTTCACACCGACCGTCAGCCCAGGGTGGCCGTCACATCGACCCGACCGTCAGCCAAGTGCGGCCGTCATACCGACCGTCAGCCCAGTGTGGCCGTCACACCACCGTCAGCCTAGTGCGGCCGTAACACCGACCGTCAGTCCAGTGCGGCCGTCACCGACCGTCAGCCCATTGTGGCCGTCACACCGACCGTCAGCCCAGTGCCGCCGTTACACCGACCGTCAACCCAGTGTGGCCGCCGTTACACCGACCGTCAGCCCAGTGCGGCCGTCACACCGACCGTCAGCCCAGTGTGGCCGTCACACGGACCGTCAGCCAATGCGGCGGTGACACCGACGGTCATTCCAGTGCGGCCGTCACATCGACCGTCAGCCCAGTGCGGCCGTTACACCGACCGTCAGCCCAGTGCGGCCGTCAGACCGACCGTCAACCCAGTGCGGCCGTCACACCGACCGTCAGCCCAGTGCGGCCGTGACACCGACCGTCAGTCTAGTGCGGCCGTGACACCGACCGTCAACCCATTGTGGCCGTCACACCGACCGTCAGCCCAGTGCGGCTGTCACACCGACCGTCAGCCCAGTGCGGCCGTCACACCGACCGTCAGCCCAGGGCGGCCGTCACACCGACCGTCAGCCCAGAGCGGCCGTCATACGGACCGTCATCGTAATACGGCCGTCACACCGACCGTCAGCCTAGTGCGGCCGTGACATCGACCGTCAGCCCAGTGCGGCCGTCACACCGACCGTCAACCCAGTGTGGCCGTCACACCGACCCGACCGTCAGCCCAGTCCGGCCGTCACACCGACCGTCAGCCCAGTGCGGCCGTTACACCGACCCGACCGTCAACCCAGTGTGGCCGCCACACCGACCGTCAGCCTAGTGCGGCCGTCACACCGACCGTCAGCCCACTGCGGCCGTCACACCGACCGTCAACCCATTGTGGCCGTCACACCGACCGTCAGCCCAATGCGGCCGTCATACCGACCGTCAGCCCAGTTTGGCCGTCACACCGACCGTCAGCCCAGAGCGGCCGTCATACCGACCGTCAGCCCAGTGCGGCCGTCACACCGACCGTCAGCCTAGTGCGGCCGTCACATCGACCGTCTGCCCAGTGCGTCCGTCACACCGACCGTCAGCCTACTGCGGCCGTCACACCGACCGTCAGCCTAGTGCGGCCGTCACACCGACCGTCAGCCCAGTGCGGCCGTCACATCGACCGTCAGCCTACTGCGGCCCTCACACCGACCGTCAGCCTACTGCGGCCGTCACACGGACCGTCAGCCTACTGCGGCCGTCACACCGACCCGACCGTCAGCCCATTGTGGCCGTCACACCGACCGTCAGCCCAGTGCGGCCGTCACACCGACCGTTAGCCTAGTGCGGTCGTCACACCGACCGTCAGCCCAGTGCGGCCGTTACACCGACCCGACCGTCAACCCAGTGTGGCCGCCACACCGACCGTCAGCCTAGTGCGGCCGTCACACCGACCGTCAGCCCACTGCGGCCGTCACACCGACCGTCAACCCATTGTGGCCGTCACACCGACCGTCAGCCCAGTTTGGCCGTCGCACCGACCGTCAGCCTAGTGCGGCCGTCACATCGACCGTCAGCCTAGTGCGGCCGTCACATCGACCGTCTGCCCAGTGCGTCCGTCACACCGACCGTCAGCCTAGTGCGGCCGTCACACCGACCGTCAGCCTAGTGCGGCCGTCACATCGACCGTCAGCCTACTGCGGCCGTCACACCGACCGTCAGCCTACTGCGGCCGTCACACCGACCGTCAGCCTACTGCGGCCGTCACACCGACCCGACCGTCAGCCCATTGTGGCCGTCACACCACCGTCAGCCCAGTGCGGCCGTCACACCGACCGTCAGCCTAGTGCGGTCGTCACACCGACCGTCAGCCCAGTCCGGCCGTCACATCGACCGTCAGGCCAGTGCGGCCGTCACACCGACCGTCAGCCCAGTGCGGCCGTTACACCGACCCGACCGTCAACCCAGTGTGGCCGCCACACCGACCGTCAGCCCAGTGTGGACGTCACACGGACCGTCAGCCCAGTGCGCCCGTCACACCGACCGTCACCCCACTGCGGCCGTCATACCAACCGTCAGCCCAGTGCGGCCGTCACGCCGACCGTCAGCCTTGTGCGGCCGTCACACCGACCGTCAGCTCATTTTGGCCTTCACACCGACCGTCAGCCCAGGGTGGCCGTCACATCGACCCGACCGTCAGCCAAGTGTGGCCGTCATACCGACCGTCAGCCCAGTGTGGCCGTCACACCACCGTCAGCCTAGTGCGGCCGTAACACCGACCGTCAGTTCAGTGCGGCCGTCACCGACCGTCAGCCCATTGTGGCCGTCACACCGACCGTCAGCCCAGTGCCGCCGTTACACCGACCGTCAACCCAGTGTGGCCGCCGTTACACCGACCGTCAGCCCAGTGCGGCCGTCACACCGACCGTCAGCCCAGTGTGGCCGTCACACGGACCGTCAGCCAATGCGGCGGTGACACCGACGGTCATTCCAGTGCGGCCGTCACATCGACCGTCAGCCCAGTGCGGCCGTTACACCGACCGTCAGCCCAGTGCGGCCGTCAGACCGACCGTCAACCCAGTGCGGCCGTCACACCGACCGTCAGCCCAGTGCGGCCGTCACACCGACCGTCAGCCCAGTGCGGCCGTCACACCGACCGTCAGCCCAGTGCGGCCGTCACACCGACCGTCAACCCAGTGCGGCCGTCACACCGACCGTCAGCCCAGTGCGGCCGTCACACCGACCCGACCGTCATACCGACCGTCAGCCAAGTGTGGCCGTCACACCGACCGTCAGCCCAGTGCCGCCGTGACACCGACCCGACCGTCAGCCAATGCGGCGGTGACACCGACGGTCATTCCAGTGCGGCCGTCACACTGACCGTCAGCCCAGTACGGCCGTCACACCGACCCGACCGTCAGCCTAGTGCGGCCGTCATACCGACCGCAGCACAAATACTCGCAACCAGAGGAGGAGGAAGATGAAGAAATGGAAACAGACATACAACAAAGAGGAAGGCACAAAAGAAAACACAAAGCAGATATACCACCCCTACAATAAACCATGGCTTCCATTATACAATAGAATTGTTGAGGTATGTGAGCCAGTAGTGACGAAGTCTTCTTGCTAAAGCGGGACCACAACCCCATGGCGTCTCCAAGTGACATTCAGAAAAAAAACAAGGAGATATAACAATTAGTGGATATACATGATATAATAATCTAGGACCCAATACGGGAAATAAAATCGCAGCCACTCCACAGCCAAATACCCTTACAGACCGACTTGCAAGCTATAGCCCTACGAATAACGCTACATAAAATAATAACCCTGTGCGCTATCTATATTCCACCTAATTTACGTCCAACAAGACTAGAACTAGAACCTTTAGTAAAACTTCCAGCGCCTTACCCAAGGGCCGCCTGCTAGAAAACTTCATCTTAAAAAACAATACCGTTCTGCTCAACGATGGCTCAATAACTTCTTACTAGCCCATTTCCCGATCCAGATGAAAATGTTTCTCACTGGAAGCTAAATAAGGCTGACTGAACTGCTTTTAAAGAAACGTGCTTCGAAAAAATCACAACAGCCAATCCCAATAGCCCTCTTCAGCGAAACACTTCATAAAATAGCTGAAAACACCATTCCCAAAACTTTGACCAATCACAAACTACAAAAGAAACCATGGTTCAACGATGAATGCCGTGCGGACGTACAACGACGAAAACAGGCTCACCGAGAACTCCAAATACATCCTACTCCTGAAAAAATCCTAAAATATAAACAACTGCTGGCAAAGACCCGCCGCACAATACGAACAACAAAAAAGGAATCCTGGAGAAACTATGTCTCCAAACTTGGAAATGAAACAACAACTAGGAAAACGTGGCGAGCCATACAAAAGATTAGTGGGAAAAAAGCAAACAACAGCATAAACGACATGATCCATTTAAACACAACGCTCACCGAACCAGTGCAAATAGCCAATACCTTGTCGAAAGCCTTTGCAATCAAATGATTAGACGGATGAATTGCAAAGATACAAGGCGGTTAGTGAGAAGAAAAAAAAAACTCATTTTCAAATAAAAAATGATGAACATTACAACAGCCTCTTCTCCACGGAGGAACTCCAGTCTGCCATGAGGAAAACTACCAACACCTCACCAGGGCTGGACGATATCCCATACCAATTCCTGAAACAACTACCCGATATCCATGGAACTTCTTCTCGACATATTCAACTTTATTTTGCGAACCGGGCAAATATTCCCATGGTGGAAAAAGGCGATAGTCATCCCTATCCCTAAGCCAAGGAAGGATCACACAAATCCTTCTTTCCACCGACCAATAGCTCTTACAGGCCCACAGCATGACGCCACGTAGCGGGGAAACTGCGATGAGGGACACATAAGGCCCCCACAAACGTACGCTCAGCTTTAGTACCCACAACTAAGAAACCCTCGGGGTGCAAGGCCCAAACATATCAATCAAGCATATTTATATAATGGTGTCATAAGGGTTAGGTAGATAGATATTCTTTTATTATAGTCACTTGCTACCATACAAACATACAAGCACAATACATAAATGCAAATATATCTTGCCCAGTCCTGCAGGACTTATAACTGACTTTAAATTACACCATGTTAGGGGTCAGGGATTAGGTATTAGGGTCAGGGAATGGGCATTAGGGGTCAGGGACTGGGCATTAGGGGTCAGGGATTAGCGGTCATGGATTGGGATGAGAGTTAGGAGTTAGGGCCTATAGATAGGGCTCACGGCTTAAGGATAGGGGTTCGGCGCCACGAGACACATAAGATCAGGAGGACACATAAGGCCTCTACAAACGTTCTCACCAGAGCTTATGTACTATATCTGTTCCCCCACCCTGAACCAGTGGGTCACAATCAAGCAGTCACTCAATGCTACGTACGCACGCACTGCGGTCATATCGTTTCGTTTCGTTTAGTCTTTTACGCTAAACCTCTACTTCGCATGCAGACAGACGTATGCCAAATAACCATAAGGGAGCAATCAGTTTCAAATTTAGATATTTGAATTTACAAGAGGCGTAGGTTACATATTTGGAGTTTTAGCAACGTCGTACTAAAGTCGATTAAAGTTGCTCGTTATTCAACGGTCACCACTATTACATTAATTTGTCATTTGAAGTTATGCCATATTAACCCTTATGGTATTGTACTTGCCTCGGGAGCTCAAATAAAGCACACCAATATAATATTTATCAGCACATGCCTTTCTATTTATTTATTATTTCTAACAGAAACGCACCCCTTTTTAACAAGTGTCCTACGGCCCTGATTACTGTAAATGAAAGACTCGTTTTGTTACACTCTCTCGCCAAATAATGTATCGTTACAAAGGATCTGTGCTTTGTATCTTTATAATAGGTCTCGACTTTAACAGTGCACGTTTCGCATACAAATCTCGACTTTAAGGGAAAAGGGGGAAAGGGGCGGAGGCGCCGTGTTCCGTGAATAACAAAGAATAAATTTCTTTATTCCCAGTCACGAGTAATAAAATAAGAACTTTCTGCGTAAAATAGAAAGGACGGCTACATGATTTAAATTGGCGATTTCCCAGTTCACGGTTATTAAATATTAAACTGCCGAGTTTACGCTTAATGAAAAGCCTTGATCACGACTGTTGGCTAATATCCAATTCCATGTTCACGAAGATTTAGTCTCCTCATTCCCAGCTCACGGTGAAATTAAAAATCCTTTACCGAGGAATGGAAATACGCTTTGCCACCCCCCCCCACCCCCGTTTTAGAGTGTATCTTTCCAAGGGATCTCTAAATTAGCAGTGTATCTTTTCAACGGGTCTCACATTTAGCAGTGTATCTTTTTAACGGATCTCGAATTTAGCAGTGTATTTATGCGTCAGATTTGGACTTAACAGTGTATCTTTCTGTCACCTTTGGACTTAACAGTGTATATGTGTATCTTAGCAGGGGTAGGGCGCCGTCAGTCAACTGACACAGGGTGCCGGGGGTTGGAGGGTCCGCCCACAGACCTGTGTAAGCGGTGCAGACACCCCCTCCTCCTGCCCAACTGTGTCAGTTGATTTACTGCGCCTGTGATCGCTGCAATGTCGATATATAACCAAAGTAGTCCACTTTGCATGTCCTCAACCGGCACTGTGGTAGAAAGCGTGGCACAAGATGCCTGACACCACATTACTCTCATTGGAGGATATAATTGTCAAGGCAGAGATGTAGATATGTGTTACCTTTGAATAGCTGTTCTTTGAAGAACCAGAACCATCTACAGCATACCACAATGCAGGACATTTGAGCAATTTTGTGTTTACTTCTTCCAGTTGACTGTAATGTCCACGTCACCACGTGGGCTGAACCGTTGAGACCTCTACCCTGAAGACAACCCATCCATAGCCTGCGATCTGATAACGTCATATACCAATCCGTGTCAGTGAGGGGTTCTCAGGCTTTCTCCAGTAGGCCATTGACCCTTAGACGGGATTATTTGATATATGATTGGATGATATGCTATGCGGTGATCTCCCACCAGGTGGCGCTCGTAATATATAGGTTGCCTTACCTACCCGTGACATTTAGAGACTGGCGACAGGGCGCGGAACAAGTTGGACGCATTGGAATCAAAGGGAACTCGGAATTAACTAACTTAAGGTAAGTTGACATAAAGCGGTCTCCATAGTACATGATCTATACACACATTTCCAGATAAAGTGACATTCTGCCTTCAGTGGGGTGAGCTCTATCGTCAATGTTTATCGTCTCAACAGTCAACCTGTCATCTGCCGCACGGGTGGTGGTATGGTGGTATACCACTCGAGGGCGAGAACACAAGAACGCGAGGGCGAGAACACAAGAACGCGAGGGTGAGAACGCGATATTAATCTCGCCCTCACATTCCCACCGTCGCGTTCTCGTGATCTTGCATGCTCAAGATTTCGCAAACTCGCCCGTGGGTTTGATCGCGCCATCGCGAGCCATAGCCCGAAGTCACAGCCCGGCGATCGGATCCATAGTCGAGCGCACAGAGCCATAGCTTGTGCACGGAGACAAAACCAGGAGCCCGAGACCTGGGCCATAGCCCTAAACCCATATCCCGCGCCCGTAGCCATAGCCCGAAACCCGGAGCCATAGTCCTGAGCCTTAGCCCGTACATGGACCGGATCCGTAGCCCTGCACGGAGCCATAGCCCAGCACGTAGCCATAGCCCAGAACCATAGTTCATCGAACGGAGTCTTAGCCCAGCGCACGGAGTCATAGTCCAGCGCATGGAGCCATAGTTCAGCGCATAGAACCATAGTCCGCGCCCAGAAAGAATGTCCGTGCCCGGAGTCATAGTCCGCGCCGGGAGCCATAGTCCGCCCCCAGAAAGAATGTCCGTGCCCGGAGGCATAGTGGCCATGTGGTTCTTTAAAGAAAAGAATCCACGTGCCATTGCCATCCTGTTTAGTCTGAAAAACACATTAAAATATTTTGTTAATAAAATGTTTGTAGTTCACGTTTTTCATCTTTAAAAAAATAAAAAGATATATTTTGATGACAAGTAAAAAGAATAGAACGGCAATAGCCATTTATCATAAGACTTCTCATAAGACAAACCTAATTGTTACCTCTTATCTGTAGCAATTGCAGTCTCCACGGATACCAAGCAACAAACATATTGTGTAAACCTTTGTGAATGGTGTAGCCGGAATCATTCCATACCGTCACCGGCCAGTAATTGTCTGTATCAGTTGGATGACTATTTTTACTCACTACTTGGGCTGTAAAAAATAAATGCTTTTTCCATGTTTGATTTTAAGATATGTCCCCACAGGAAACTTCCTGGATTTGCCAATTTATATTTTTGGACAAGGCACATGTATGTGGAGCACTATGCATTTATCAGTATAGATCAAGAAACAACCGTTTTCGTAAAACCGACCAGCGATCTAGTTAAACCAATTTAGAAGACTTTACATCTTTAAATATCTATCATTAGATAAGATAAACCTAGGGTTCAAGAAACATCCAATTAAGCCTTTCTACTCTATGTGCATCAGGTGTAACAAAGACATTCCATAGTTAGTGTCCCAGTTACATCTTCTCGCAATATGCCACAAAACATACTTCAAGATAAATAAAGAGAACAGACTGACATTATTTATATTGCATTTAGAGTATTATATACAATTACCACTTTCTCTTATATAATTATATTTACTTGATATCTTATCTGAAAATGTGGTGGTAAAGATGTAACAGACACATGTTTAGTAACATGACGGTGTGGTGTCCCTCTTGCATCTGATCAATGAAATCACCTGTAAAAAGCAGTAGGCAATTCATTTTTCAGAAAATTTTGTAATTGTTTGTAGGCCTAATAACCTGAACTTGATGATTAATCACAAAGCATCCTTAAAGCACCTGTCACGCTATTTCTATATTTATTTGGACCAGATGTAACAGGACTACGCACAAGTGGTGTCCCAGTTACATCTTTTCAAACATACCATGAAACGGGCCAGACTGTAATTTTTGATCTGGACTGATGTTAGATAATGCAAACCAAGTGTTAATGAACGCACCCCAATTACAAAATCAATATATATATTGACGTCATGACCAGCAACAACAATATGTGGTTAAGATGTAACCTGGACACAAGAGGACTTACACAATGCTTGGTGTCTTTTTTACATCTTGACCATGGAGTAAACATTCAGAGGTGATGACACGCTGTATATGATTATTTAAAGCAGTATTGACATTCAGATACCTTTTATAATGGGTAATGATTACTTCAATAGATACTGTTTGAAAACTGTCCGCACCAGAAGATAATCGTTGAGAGACGTAACTAGGACACCATGGCCGTTTGGTGTTCGGACAGCATTCGCTGCATTTCGCAGCCTTTTTATAAAACCACTAACAAGCGGTGATGGATTGAAAACTACGCCAGTAGGAGTAAAACTGACTACGAGATCGAATAAAAACTTTAGTTGACAGATCTACATTATATATTTTACAGTTTGGTATTGTTTCTATGAGCTTATAAAGTTCAGTCCAGACGTAACATGATATTTACCTGACCCTTGCCGTGATGTCTGGCGCTTTCTCCCGCCAAGAAGAATGCCAAATAGACGTCTCTTCGATGCGTCGTATGAAGGCTCAATTGTCGTAAAAGGTATCAAATTTCCGACAGGAGCAAACTTATAGGTTCTCCGCAATTTCCTTAGAAATTACGTTGTGACAGACGTAGCACAATGAATAGGACGGCAATGTATTTTTTACAACCCACATAGTTGGCACTATCAAGACGTTTTCATGAATTTTACGACAAGGGAATATTAACGCGCGTTTTCGCACGGGATTTTTAAATATAGCATACGGCGCGTCTTTGTCCACGTGGTCAGTTTTCGTACGAAGGAACAGACGTAACAAATAGGACACCAAATATCTGGTTCACTAAAACGGTATTTTTGAAGACTAGAACATTTTTTGTGCTACTTAAGAGTGATTGAGATCGTTTGCAGGCAGGTTTATTTATAAATAGCGATCGACAAACCCCAATCAGGTAAATGGCCGTTTTGACCAAATGTAGATGAAACAAAAAAAGACACCATTTTTGTCCGCCATTATGGATAAATATGGAGGAGACATCATAAGTTTAACTACTTATGAAAACCAAATCTAATGTACTGTTGTTTAAATGGGTAAATCTTACATTCTTCTATGTTTCTGACTACAAAAGATGTTCTCAATGTGCACTTCAGCCGCGGAAAAGCGAAAAATGCCAGACGTAACAGAAATCACATGACAACGAATTTTGGACCATATTCCATTAACATATAAAATTAAATGTATCATACAAAAATGTCATTCTAGGATACAACAGAAAATGTATTGATACTACTATATCTGATTCTATGGGTTATTTTTGGTTTAAAAATAATGAAGCACAAAGAGTATTTAGCTGTTTTATTATTAAAATGTAATATGTAAGTTAAATCAATCAAACAGATGAAATGGTTTGTTATACAAAGTGAAATATATATACCAGGGCTAAACATTTATTGCCAATTAATATTGAAGCTTTATTTGGTAAACATGGTAAATCAATTTTGACAAATCAATGAAAAATTTATGTTCAGAATTACTCTACACATTTGTATGTATCGCAAAAATGTGAAAGCAGAACTACCAGGTTTACCAAGACAATAATATTCATCCATTTTATTTTAAATGTATTTCTTATTTTTCATACATATTTCTGGTAATGTTTTATTTTTTAAATGGATTATCAATAATACCATACAAATTATTATATTAATAGAAGTATTTTTTTACAAATAAATTAATTGTATTGTTCCCATATAAAGTTCTATTGTATAGTCCAAGTTAACAAAATAATTGTTTGATCAATTACTGTAACTTAGCTCTATAACTCACTACATAAATTACATTATTGAGTAAGTGCTTTTAATTATGATAAATGTGAAAAGCAGTATTTTTTTACAAATAAATTAATTGTATTGTTCCTATATAAAGTTCTATTGTATAGTCCAAGTTAACAAAATAATTGTTTAATCAATTACTGCAATTTAGCTCTATAACTCACTACATAAATTACATTATTGAGTAAGTGCTTTTAATTATGATAAATGTGAAAAGCAGACATTGTATGTACATTTATTTTACTTCTGTGGAAAATGTAATTACTTCACTTAATTTTAATATCTAAATTGAAATTATATTCTTTAAATTGTAAGAACATTCTTATATTGAAAATATAACCTTGTTTAGATCTAGAACATTATTCCTCCAATCATTGTTTAATTTTTTATACCTTCCCTGTGAAAAACTTTAGTATTTTCAACAGATCATTTGGAGCGAGATTAAAAATTAAGGACTGAAAGTGAATAATCCTGCGGGACCAAAAGTCTAGACCTGAATTTTCACTGCAATTATATCTTTTGGATCATTCTCCCTATTTCCTCCAGAACTCAAGGGACCATATAAACTTACTTACATTATTCCCAATGTAAGCTTATATATTCTTTGTGTGATAATGCCGCTTATTTATTTATTTATTTATTTATTCATTTATTTATTTATTTATTTATTTATTTATTTATTTATTTATTTATTTATTTATTTATTTATTTATTTATTTAAATAAATTTATTGATTTATTGATTTATTGATTTATTATTTATTTATTTATTTATTTATTTATTTATGCGATTTGGCTTGCCATATTTTGAGCTTCAATGTTGTCAAATGTGTGTCAACTAATTACTCGTTTATTTCTTTTGGCTTGCCATAGCCATAGTATGGTTCTTTTGTGGCGAGCGCCATCTATCTATTGAATAATACCGCATCGTTAGCAACAGCCAAAAAAAATTTAACTTGCACCCGGGCAACCTGTCCTCTGTGCAGGCAACGTACATTGACTTGTCCGAAAAACCAGACATATCTGTCATGTGGGAAACGTATAGCACTCTAAGGTTGGTATATTGATGTTAATTATGGGTCTACTGGTCTATCTGTAATACTTATTTGGTCGATTGTAGATAAGATAATCCAACTGTACTAATGATCAACAATACTATTGTAATATATCGCTAATTGATGACAATTTTTTATGTATTTATTATTTTCCTGTTTTTCACAGGGTGTTAAAGAATGAAATCAACACCCGAAAAGACTCAGTTGTCAGTTTCGCTCTGTCGCTCACATTAGCCACCAACCTGCTCCACATGCAAACCCTACCACATTGGTTTTATCAAGACATTTATAAAGTGAAAACAATATGTCATTTGAGTCCATCCGTTAATTATTTCATCATAATGAAATAAAAGAGGGCAGGAGACAGACCATAATATATGTTTATGGTCTGTCCCTATATTAATAACAAAGAAAATTAAACCGATCAGTTACCACAAACTGTTCTTTTTGTTGGCAAACACATAAAAGTCTTACTTTCTCTTTCTCTTGGGCCGTTCAACGCATCGACGCTCAACCTCCGGCTGAACTGCTGGCTGTGCAGATTACATTTGTGCTGTTACACGACAGACATTCCTCGTTGTCTTTGAGTTAAGGGCGGGTGCGGCCGTCACACCGACCCGACCGTCAGCCCAGCGCGGCCGTCACACCGACCCGACCGTCAACCCAGTGCGGCCGTCACACCGACCCGACCGTCAACCCAGTGCGGCCGTTACACCGACAGTCAGCCCAGTGCGTCCGTCACACAGACCGTCAACCCAGTGCGGCCTTCACACCGACCGTTAGCCCAGTGCGGCCGTCACACCGACCGTCAACCCAGTGTGGCCGTCACACCAACCCGACCGTCAGCCCATTGCGGCCGTCACACCGACCGTCAGCCCTGTGCGGCCATCACACCGACCGTCAGCCCAGTGCGGCCGTCACACCGCCCGTCAACGCAGTGTGGCCGTCACGCCGACCGTCAGCCCTGTGCGGCCATCACACCGACCGTCAGCCCAGTGCGGCCGTCACACCGACCGTCAACGCAGTGTGGCCGTCACGCCGACCGTCAGCCCAGTGCGGCCGTCACACCGACCGTCAACCCAGTGTGGCCGTCACACAGACCGTCAACCCAGTGCGGCCTTCACACCGACCGTTAGCCCAGTGCGGCCGTCACACCGACCGTCAACCCAGCGTGGCCGTCACACCAACCCGACCGTCAGCCCATTGCGGCCGTCACACCGACCGTCAGCCCTGTGCGGCCATCACACCGACCGTCAGCCCAGTGCGGCCGTCACACCGACCGTCAACGCAGTGTGGCCGTCACGCCGACCGTCAGCCCAGTGCGGCCGTCACACCGACCGTCAACCCAGTGTGGCCGTCACACCGACCGTCAGCCCAGTGCGGCCGTTACACCGACCGTCAACCCAGTGTGGCCGTCACACCGACCCGACCGTCAGCCCAGTGCGGCCGTCATACCGACCGTCAACCCAGTGTGGCCGTCACACCGACCCGACCGTCAGCCCAGTGCGGCCGTCACACCGACCGTAAGCCTAGTGCGGCCGTCACACCGACCCGACCGTCAGCCCAGTGCGGCCGTCTCACCGACCGTCAGCCTAGTGCGGCCGTCACGCCGACCGTCAGCCCAGTGCGGCCGTCGCACCGACCGTCAACCCAGTGTGGCCGTAACACCGACCCGACCGTCAGCCCAGTGCGGCCGTCACACCGACCGTCAGCCTAGTGCGGCCGTCACACCGACCGTCAGCCTAGTGCGGCCGTCACACCGACCGTTAGCCCAGTGCGGCCGTCACACCGACCGTCAGCCCACTGCGGCCGTCACACCGACCGTCAGCCCAGTGCGGCCGTCACACTGATCGTCAGCCCAGTGCGGCCGTCACACCGACCGTCAACCCACTGCCTTGGACTTGTATTTTATGTCGTAATATGTTATGTTATGATATGTTATGGTCTGATATGTTTCAATGAGTTTGTCCTTTCATTGCGCCAGATGCAGGCCTTGAAAGACGAGCTCGCGACGTCTGGCGTCAAAATCCTGGCGCGATCCGATGTAAAGGAAGGTCGGGAGATAGCCAGAGGAGGGTTTGGCAGAGTCCTCAGTGGTACTCTGAAAGCTGGTGAGTGTTAGATTACAGGACATAAAGCCATTCTCATAAGCGTTTTTTTTATGGCTCATGGTTTGGCTCTATTATGGACGTTTGTCTCACCATGATTAGTTGGTTGTATATCCAGGACGCTTTAACCACTTTTTGGTCATATCGCGTCAATAGGAGACGAAAGGGAGAGTGGAGCCATGTCCCCGAGGGTAACCCCCTACTCCTTCCGAAGAAGGACATGGGATCTTTATCCTGCGACCACACAGACTTGGCCACAGCGGGGCGCGAACCACCGATCCACGTGCCGTTAGGCTCTCAGGTGACCAGAGCACTCAATGCGAGCGCTCTAGCCCACTGAGCTACCGGGCGGGCCCTTTTCTCACCATGTAGAATACATAATGCAGTTCTTACAGTTCAACGATTTATTGCATGTTTTCTCATTCTGCACATCTTACTTATGACAACTGTGGATTATACTTGCAATAATCAGAACAGCACTCCATTGATATTTTACGGTCCGGTCGGGTTGGAGAATATTCTAGTTTATTTTTATCGGAAGCGCACATCCTCCCCACCCTTCTCCCGCAACTTCATTTATTACCCTTCATTTAGTACCCAAAAGTGTCATACTGTTTATTTTAAGTCTTTATTTTAGCAGCAGACACAACAATGCTTGAGATTCCTGATAAGTTATAGTGTGGCCTCCCGATGAGACGCCCGCCCCGTATCCACATATAACGCGTCTGGCAGCGTTACAAATGAACTTTCGCTTAGCTCCAAGAACATATCCCAATATGGCGCATGTTTTGGGTTTAGTTTACTTCAATATCAACGATATATTATCATGATCTGTGTAATTATTTTCTAATATATTTTATATTCAGATAATTCCAGAGTCGTGATCAAGCGGGTGTTGGATGACGATGCAGTCCAGCTGTTTTCTAAAGAAATTAAGCTGATCAGTAAGACAACCCACCCCAATATTGTGTGTGTTCGGGGAGTGTGTCTCGAACCTTTCAGTCTTGTTTTGGAATTTCTTGAGTTTAATCTCGACGAAATGAAGATTCCTGAGACGGAGGGTTCTCGAGAAGGCAGCACACTGGCGGAGCTGTTGAGTGTTCTGGCAGAAGCAGACCTTGTTGAAGAAGTTGGAGTGAAGCGAGGGGTGCTTCATAAAGCAGCATTGGACATTGCGATGGGTTTGGCTTTCCTTCATCATAAAGACATCTGCCACAGAGACCTCAAGCCGGCCAACGTTTTGGTCAGGAATTCCGGGGATTTAGTTATCTTCAAGCTCGCAGACTTTGGTGAAGCCAGGGCAAGACACCTCCAAACCGCATCTGTTCTGCACAGTGTAACAGAGCATGTAAACCGGGGAACAAAGGTATTCTTTGCACCAGAACAGCTCCTGGAAACCCTGGCATCGGCAGACATCACACCTTTGAAGTCCGTGGACATTTGGTGTTACGGCATGATCGTATTTTGCCTACTCTCTCCTGATTATGATTTTCCTTGGAAAAGAGAACTGAAAGGTCAGAATAATCTTGACAATGTGTTGACGGCAATGACGGCCAATATATTGCCCAAGGGTTCCGACAAGTACAAGCGCCTGCCGGAGGACACAGGTCTAGGCGACATCCACCAATTATGTTGTCGGTTTGATCCGGCAGAAAGGCCTGTGATCGACGTGGTGCAGGAGAGGCTCGCCAAGTAAGGACAATCGATTTTCTTACGGGGCGGGGAAGGGGGCAGTTCGGGGTGGTCAAGGCCGGAGATGTTCTGTGGTCTGGCAGCAGCGAGTCAGAATCCTCCGGTCAAGGTAGATCGGAGTGGTCCGGGTCGGGGTAGGTCGGAGTGGTCCGGGTCGGGGTAGGTCGGAGTGGTCCGGGTCGGGGTAGGTCTGAGTGGTCCAGGTCGGGGTAGGTCTGAGTGTCCAGGTCGGGTAGGTCGGAGTGCTCCGGGTCGGAGTGGTCCGGGTCAGGGTGGTCCGGGTCGGAGTGGTCCGGGTCGGGGTAGTCCGGGTCGGATTGGTCCGGGTCGATTTGGTCCGGGGCGGGATAGGTCCTGAATGGTCCTGGTAGGGGTGGGTTCGTGTTGTCTGGGTCGGGGTAGATAGGTGTGGTGCGGGTCAGGGTAGGTTGGGGTGGTCCGGGTCGGGGTAGGTCGGAGTGGTCCGGGTCCGGGTAGGTCGGAGTGGCCGAAGTCGGGGTAGGTCGGAGTGGTCCGAGTAGGTCGAAGTGGTCCGGGTCGGAGTGGTCCGGGTCGGAGTGGTTCGGGTCGGAGTGGTCAGGGTCGGAGTAGGTCAGAGTTGTCCGGGTAGGGGTGGGTCGGAATTGTCTGGGTCGGGTTTGATTTGGTCCGGGGCGGGATAGGTCCTGAATGGTCCTGGTAGGGGTGGGTTCGTGTTGTCTGGGTCGGGGTAGATAGGTGTGGTGCGGGTCAGGGTAGGTTGGGGTGGTCCGGGTCAGGGTAGGTCGGAGTGGTCCGGTTCGGGGTAGGTCGGAGTGGCCGAGGTCGGGGTAGGTCGGAGTAGGTCCAAGTGGTCCGGGTCGGAGTGGTCCGGGTCGGAGTAGTTCGAAGTGCTCTGGGTCGGAGTGGTCCGGGTCGTGGTGGTCCGGGTCGGAGTGGTCCGGGTCGGAGTAGGTCTTGGGTGGTCTGGGTCGGGGTAGATCAGAGTGCTACGGATTGGAGTGGTCAGGGTCTTGGTACGTCGGAGTAGGTCGGGAGTGGTCCAGGTAGGTCTGTGTGGTCCGGCTTCGAGTGGTCCGGGTCAGAGCTGTCCAGGTCGGAGCTGTCCGGGTCAGGGTAGGTCAGAGTGGTCCGGGTCGGGGTAGGTCGCAGTGGTCCGGGTCGGGGTAGGTAGGAGTGGTCCGGGTCGGGGTGGTCCAGGTCGGGGTAGGTCGGGGTGGTCCGGGTCGGGGTAGGTCGGAGTGGTCCAGGTTGGAGTAGGTCGGAGTGGTCGAGGTCGGGGTAGGTCGGAGTGGTCCGAGTCGGGCTAGGTTGGAGTAGGTCGAAGTGGTCCGGGTCGGAGTGGTCCGGGTCGGAGTGGTTCGGGTCGGAGTGGTCCGGGTCGGAGTAGGTCGAAGTGCTCTGGGTCGGAGTGGTCCGGGTCGTGGTGGTCCGGGTCGGAGTGGTCCGGGTCGGAGTAGGTCTTGGGTGGTCTGGGTCGGGGTAGGTCAGAGTGCTACGGATTGGAGTGGTCAGGGTCTTGGTACTTCGGAGTAGGTCGGGAGTGGTCCAGGTAGGTCTGTGTGGTCCGGGTCCGAGTGGTCCGGGTCGGAGCTGTCCAGGTCGGAGCTGTCCGGGTCGGGGTAGGTCAGAGTGGTCCGGGTCGGGGTAGGTCGGAGTGATCCGGGTCGGGGTAGGTCAGAGTGGTCCGGGTCGGGGTAGGTCGGAGTGGTCCGGGTCGGGGTAGGCCGGTGTGCTCCGCGTCGGGGTAGGTCGGAGTGGTCGAGGTCGGGGTGATCCGGTTCGGGGTCGGTGGGAGTGGTCGAGGTCGGCGTAGGTCGGAGTGGTCCCGGTCGGGGTAGGTTAGAGTGGTCCGGTTCGGAGTATGTCGTTATGGTCCGGGTCGGGGTAGGTCGGATTAGCCCGGGTCGGGGTAGGTCGGAATGGTCCGGGTCGGGGTAGGTCGGAGTGGTCGAGGCCGGAGTAGGTCGGGGTGGTCCGGGTCGGGGTAGGTGGGAGTGGTCCGGGTCGGAGTGGTTCGGGTCGGAGTGGTCCGGGTCGGAGTAGGTCGAAGTGCTCTGGGTCGGAGTGGTCCGGGTCGTGGTGGTCCGGGTCGGAGTGGTCCGGGTCGGAGTAGGTCTTGGGTGGTCTGGGTCGGGGTAGGTCAGAGTGCTACGGATTGGAGTGGTCAGGGTCTTGGTACTTCGGAGTAGGTCGGGAGTGGTCCAGGTAGGTCTGTGTGGTCCGGGTCCGAGTGGTCCGGGTCGGAGCTGTCCAGGTCGGAGCTGTCCGGGTCGGGGTAGGTCAGAGTGGTCCGGGTCGGGGTAGGTCGGAGTGATCCGGGTCGGGGTAGGTCAGAGTGGTCCGGGTCGGGGTAGGTCGGAGTGGTCCGGGTCGGGGTAGGCCGGTGTGCTCCGCGTCGGGGTAGGTCGGAGTGGTCGAGGTCGGGGTGATCCGGTTCGGGGTCGGTGGGAGTGGTCGAGGTCGGCGTAGGTCGGAGTGGTCCCGGTCGGGGTAGGTTAGAGTGGTCCGGTTCGGAGTATGTCGTTATGGTCCGGGTCGGGGTAGGTCGGATTAGCCCGGGTCGGGGTAGGTCGGAATGGTCCGGGTCGGGGTAGGTCGGAGTGGTCGAGGCCGGAGTAGGTCGGGGTGGTCCGGGTCGGGGTAGGTGGGAGTGGTCGAGGTCGGGGTAGGTCGGAGTGGTCCGGGTCGGGGTAGGTCGTGGTGGTCCGGGTCGGAGTAGGTCGTGGTGGTCCGGGTCGGGGTAGGTCGGAGTGGTCCGGGTCGGGGCAGGTTGGAGTAGGTCGAAGTGGTCCGGATCGGAGTGGTCCGGCTCACAGTAAGTCAGAGTGGTTCGGGTCGGGGTAGGTCGTAGTGGTCCGGGTCGTGGTGGTTCGGGTCGGGGTAGGTCGTAGTGGTCCGGGTCGTGGTGGTCCGGGTCGGGGTAGGCTAGAGTGGTCCGGGTCGGGGTAGGTCAGAGAGGTCCGAGTCGGAGTATTTCGGAGTGGTCCGAGTCGGAGTATTTCGGAGTGGTCCGGGTCGTGGTGGTCCGAGTCAGGGTAGGTCGGAGTGGTCCGGGTCGGGGTAGGCTAGAGTGGTCCGGGTCGGGGTAGGCTAGAGTGGTCCGAGTCGGAGTATTTCGGAGTGGTCCGGGTCGGGGTATTTCGGAGTGGTCCGGGTCGGGGTAGGTCCGAGAGGTCCGAGTCGGAGTATTTCGGAGTGGTCCGGGTCGGGGTAGGTCCGAGAGGTCCGAGTCGGAGTATTTCGGAGTGGTCCGGGTCGGGGTAGGCTAGAGTGGTCCGGGTCGGGGTAGGTCAGAAGAGGTCCGAGTCGGAGTATTTCGGAGTGGTCCGGGTCGGGGTAGGTCAGAGCAGGCTGTCCAGTGATCCTACTTTTCCTACTTTTTCCTACTTAAATGTCTCCATCCTATTTTTCCTACTTTTTCTTCAAAATACCTACATTTTCCTACGTTTTCCTACATTTTGGTATTGGCTTCACCAGGCGCAATTTCATAATGTCGTGAATTGCTGTAAAAGTGTGCATATCGCTTCTATTATTGCAAAAGTCAAAGGTATTTTGTTTTTGGGTCCTGATATATCTTTAAATCAACACTAGTGTCAAGTTCTAATAATGAAAATACAGGTACAGCTGAGCATCATATAAGAAATGTTCTAACAAAGTATTTTCTCAGTAATATAACTTTTTGTCATTTGTTTACGCGGAATAATGTTGCTACATATGCTATTTGAATCATACTTTTTGCTTCTATTTTCTTACTTTTGTCCTACTTTTTCTGTATATCCATTTCTACTTTTGTCCTACTTTTTCTGTATATCCATTCCTACTTTTGTCCTACTGGACAGCCTGTCGGAGTGGTCCGGCTCGATGTAGGTCAGAGTGGTCCTGGTCGGAGTAGGTCTGAGTGGTCCGGATCGGTGTTGTCCGGGTCGGAGTAGGTCGGAGTGGTCCGGGTAGGTCTGTGTGGTTCGGGTCGGGGTAGGTCGTGATGGTCCGGGTCGGGGTAGGTCGGATTAGTCCGGGTCGCGGTAGGTCGGAGTGGTCCTGGGCGGGGTAGTTCGGAGTGGTCCGGTTCGGGGTAGGTCGGAGTCGTCGAGGTCGGGGTAGGTCGGAGTGGTCCGGGTCGGGGTAGGTCGGAGTGGTCCGGTTCGGGGTAGGTCGTGTTGGTCCGGGTCGGGGTACGTCCGAGTAGTCCGAGTCGGGTAGGTCAGAGTGCTGCAGGTCGAGGTAGGTCGGAGTGGTGTAGGTCGGGATAGGTCGGAGTGGTCCGGGTCGGGGTAGGTCACAGTGCTCCAGGTCGAGGTAGGTCGGAGTGGTGTGGGTCGGGGTAGGTCGAAGTGGTCCTGGTCGGGGTAGGTCGGAGTGGTCCGGTTCGGGGTAGGTCGTGGTGGTCCGGGTCGGGGTACGTCGGAGTAGTCCTTGTCGGGGTAGGTCGGAGTGGTCCGGGTCAGGGTAGGTCGGAGTGGTCCGGGACGGGGTGGTCCAGGTCGGGGTAGGTCGGGAGTGGTCCGGGTCGGGGTAGGTCGGAGTGGTCCTGTCAGGGTAGGTCGGAGTGGTCGAGGTCGGGGTATGTCGGAGTGTCCCGGTCGGGGTAGCTCGGAGTGGTCCGGTTCGGGGTAGGTCTTGGTAGTCCTTGTCGGGGTAGGTCGGAGTGGTCCGGGTCGGGGTAGGTCCGAGTGGTCCTGTCGGGGTAGGTTGAAGTAGGTCGTAATAGTCCGGGTCGGAGTGGTCCGGTTCGGGGTAGGTCGTGGTGGTCCGGGTCGGGGTACGTCGGAGTAGTCCTTGTCGGAGTAGGTCGGAGTGATCCGGGTCGGGGTAGGTCGGAGTGGTCCGGATCGGGGTGGTCCAGGTCGGGGTAGGTCGGGAGTGGTCCGGGTCGGGGTAGGTCGGAGTGGTCCTGTCGGGGTAGGTCGGAGTGGTCGAGGTCGGGGTATGTCGGAGTGTCCCGGTCGGGGTAGCTCGGAGTGGTCCGGTTCGAGGTAGGTCTTGGTAGTCCTTGTCGGGGTAGGTCGGAGTGGTCCGTGTCGGGGTAGGTCCGAGTGGTCCTGTCGGGGTAGGTCCGAGTGGTTCTGTCGGGGTAGGTCCGAGTGGTCCTGTCGGGGTAGGTTGAAGTAGGTCGTAATAGTCCGGGTCGGAGTGGTCCGGGTCGGGGTAGGTAGGAGTGGTCCGGGTCGGAGTAGGTCGGAGTGGTCCTGTCGGGGTAGGTTGAAGTAGGTCGTAATAGTCCGGGTCGGAGTGGTCCGGGTCGGAATTGTCCGGGTCGGAGTAGGTCGGAGTGGTCCGGGTCAGGGTTGGTCGGAGTGGTGCGGGTCGGGGTAGATCGGAGTGTTCCGGGTCGGGGTAGGTCCGAGTAAACGAGGTCAGGGTGGGTCGGGGTGGTCCGGGTCCGGGTAGGTCGGAGTGGTCCGGGTCGTGGTAGGTGGGAGTAGGTCGAAGTAGTCTGGGTCGGAGTGGTCCGGGTCGGGGTAAGTCGGCAGGGGTCCGGGTCGGGGTAGGTCGGAGTAGTCGAGGTCGGCCGCGGTCCTGGTCGGGGTAGGTCGGCGTGGTCCGGGTCGGGGTAGGTCGGAGTGGTCGAGGTCGGGGTAAGTCGGAGTATCCCGGTCGGGGTAGTTCGGAGTGGTCCGGTTCGGGGTAGGTCTTGGTGGTCCGGGTCGGAGTAGGTCGGAGTGGTCTCGGTCGGGGTTGGTCGGAGTGGTTCTGTCGGGGTAGGTTGAAGTAGGTCGTAACAGTCCTGTCCGGAGTGATCTCGGTCGGAATGGTCCGGGTCGGAATTGTCCGGGTCGGAGTGGGTCGGAGTGGTCCAGGTCGGGGTAGGTCGGAGTGGTCCGGTTCGGGGTAGGTCGTGGTGGTCCGGGTCGGGGTACGTCCGAGTAGTCCGAGTCGGGTAGGTCAGAGTGCTGCAGGTCGAGGTAGGTCGGAGTGGTGTAGGTCGGGATAGGTCGGAGTGGTCCGGGTCGGGGTAGGTCACAGTGCTCCAGGTCGAGGTAGGTCGGAGTGGTGTGGGTCGGGGTAGGTCGAAGTGGTCCTGGTCGGGGTAGGTCGGAGTGGTCCGGTTCGGGGTAGGTCGTGGTGGTCCGGGTCGGGGTACGTCGGAGTAGTCCTTGACGGGGTAGGTCGGAGTGGTCCGGGTCAGGGTAGGTCGGAGTGGTCCGGGACGGGGTGGTCCAGGTCGGGGTAGGTCGGGAGTGGTCCGGGTCGGGGTAGGTCGGAGTGGTCCTGTCAGGGTAGGTCGGAGTGGTCGAGGTCGGGGTATGTCGGAGTGTCCCGGTCGGGGTAGCTCGGAGTGGTCCGGTTCGGGGTAGGTCTTGGTAGTCCTTGTCGGGGTAGGTCGGAGTGGTCCGGGTCAGGGTAGGTCCGAGTGGTCCTTGTCGGGGTAGGTTGAAGTAGGTCGTAATAGTCCGGGTCGGAGTGGTCCGGTTCGGGGTAGGTCGTGGTGGTCCGGGTCGGGGTACGTCGGAGTAGTCCTTGTCGGGGTAGGTGGGAGTGGTCCGGGTCGGGGTAGGTCGGAGTGGTCGAGGTCGGGGTGGGTCTGGGTGGTCCGGGTCAGGGTAGGTCGGAGTGGTCCGGGTCGTGGTAGGTTGGTGTAGGTCGAAGTAGTCCGAGTAAGAGTGGTCCGGGTCGGAGGAGGTCGGAGTGGACCGGGTCAGGGTAGGTTGGAGTAGGTCGAAGTAGTCCGGGTCGGATTGGTCCGGGTCGGGGTTGGTCTGAGAGGTGCTAATTGTGGTAGGTCGGAGAGGTCCGGGTCGAGGTAGGTCGGAGTGGTGCGGTTCGGGATAGGTCGTGGTGGTCCAGGTCGGGCTAGGTCGGAGTGGTCCGTGTCGGGGTAGGTCGGAGTGGTTCGGTTCGGAGTTGGTCGGTGAGCACCGGGTCGGAGTGGTCCGGGTCGTGGTAGGTCGGAGCAGGTCGGAGTGGTGTGGGTCGTGGTAGGTCGGAGTGGTCCAGGTCGGGGTAGGTCCGAGTGGTCGAAGTCGGGGTAAGTCGGAGTGGTCCGGGTCGGGGTTGGTCCGAGTGGTCCGGATCGTGGTAGGTCGGAGTGGTCCGGGTCGGGGTAGGTCGGAGTGGCCCGGGTCGGGGTAGGTCGTGGTTGGTCCAGGTCGGGGTAGGTCCGAGTGGTCCAGGTTGGGGTAGGTCGCAGTGGTCCGGTTCGGGGTAGGTGGGAGTGGTCCGGGTCGGGGTAGGTCGGAGTGGTCGAGGTCGGGGTGGGTCTGGGTGGTCCGGGTCAGGGTAGGTCGGAGTGGTCCGGGTCGTGGTAGGTTGGTGTAGGTCGAAGTAGTCCGAGTAAGAGTGGTCCGGGTCGGAGGAGGTCGGAGTGGACCGGGTCAGGGTAGGTTGGAGTAGGTCGAAGTAGTCCGGGTCGGATTGGTCCGGGTCGGGGTTGGTCTGAGAGGTGCTAATTGTGGTAGGTCGGAGAGGTCCGGGTCGAGGTAGGTCGGAGTGGTGCGGTTCGGGATAGGTCGTGGTGGTCCAGGTCGGGCTAGGTCGGAGTGGTCCGTGTCGGGGTAGGTCGGAGTGGTTCGGTTCGGAGTTGGTCGGTGAGCACCGGGTCGGAGTGGTCCGGGTCGTGGTAGGTCGGAGCAGGTCGGAGTGGTGTGGGTTGTGGTTGGTCGGAGTGGTCCAGGTCGGGGTAGGTCCGAGTGGTCGAAGTCGGGGTAAGTCGGAGTGGTCCGGGTCGGGGTTGGTCGGAGTGGTCCGGATCGTGGTAGATCGGAGTGGTCCGGGTCGGGGTAATCCCGGTCGGGGTAGGTAGGAGCGGCCCGGGTCAGGGCAGTTGTCTGTAGCGGGGTAGATGGGGGTGCTACCGGTACGGGTAGGTTATTTCTGTTAATAATTTTAGCATATTTCACCGTTTGTTATGTCGAATGCTTTGATAAAATGACCTTGTCAACAAAATGTAAACAAGCGAACGGGCGAGGCCGCCTGAACTATTCAGTCTTGGAGGAGTGTTTTTTAAAAGTGATCTTTTGTTGAAATTTTTAGGTGAGCTTAACAAATGTACTTTTTATCCTTCATATGTATGATATGCGTGTTCATGTATTTTTGTCTTTCATGTATATTCTATGCATTTTCATGTATTTAGATACGATAGTGTTAACATTTCTATTCAAATTAATCCTAATATGCAACTGTAAAATTGGTGTTTCGAAGAGTCTTTCGACATGACACAGTACTATAGACAGCTGCATGCTATAAATATGATGATCTAAGAAATTTAAGCTAAATAAACCGGATCCCATTGAATTAACCACTTTAATTTCACCACAAATTTACTGGACAAGTCGTGGATGTTGTGGCGTTATGGCACTGCCATATAGTTTTAGGGTCCACGGGACCCTCCCAAACCCAGCAATGTATTAGGCACCTCGGCGAGGGGGTTATATTTGTAACATTGATTTAACGTTGTTGTTGTTGTTCACAGCCTGACTTTCAGCCGAATGAACATCGGACGTTCTCTGTCGCCAGCCGCCGGTGAACATGGTGAGCAAGAAGCGACCCACGTCATGTCATAAAGTGTTATAGTACACTGTAGTACAGCGACACCAATATAAACCGCAGTCGTGTGGGCCGCCCCATTGTTCTTTACTCGTCCCCTGGGCTGCCCCAGGGGTCGGTAACACAACGAACACACTATATGCCGTGTTCCCATCCTTAATAAAACGCTAGAACTGCGGAATAACTACGGTTAAAGATATGGCGTAGAGGAGCAGGCAATATTAGGCTGGAAACTCATGTTTGATCATAACGTTAATAACACCTATTTTCACCCGTCAGGTGACAGCGGTGCTCGAGCCAGAGACGTGCCAGAAAAACCCCGAGAGCCTCCGATTGACGCGGAGAGGACGCTCAAAGCGGCGGACAACCCTCGAGCCATGGACGTGCGGGCGAAAGTCGTACAACTTCCGAAAGCTGCGGACCAACCTTGGGTAACCATGGCTTATTAGCACTGTGGCATGTTTATATATGGAGAGGCATTAAGAAAGTGATGTATAGCACCTATTTAATGCACCTAGAATGACAGGATCTCGCCACTTGTTACGTTCCGAAAATGACGTCGTTATTTACGCCACTGTTTGTTCTGACGTGACCAAGTTGACGTCATTTTGAGAGCGCGTTAGGATAAACAAATATTTCTTAATTGGATATGACGTCGTAAATAATGACGTTATTTTCCGACCTTAACGAGTGGCGAGATCCTGTGCCTAGAATAACTCTCATGGCTTGACTGTTAAGCAGCAAACGTTGGTACACCGACCTTAGACCGTTACTTTCAGACCGCTAGTCTGGTCACAACCACGCAATAAGTCCGCCCACCCACCAGACTCGCTCCCCCCGTCCGTCACATTGTATGTCCTGTAACACTAGACGTCCATCCACAATGTATGGCCCTCCTCACTGTAAGTACGCTCACACGGTACGTCCGCCCGCAATGTACGTCCGCCCACACTGTACGTCCGCCCACACTGTACGTCCGCCCACACTGTACGTCCGCCCACACTGTACGTCCGCCTTCACTGTACCTCCGCCCACACTGTACGTCCGCCCACATTGTACGTCCGCCCACATTGTACGTCCGCCCACACTGTACGTCCGCCCATAGTGTACTTCCGCCGACACTGTACGTCCGCCGACACTGTACGTCCGCCCACACTGTACGTCCGCCCACACTGTACGTCCGCCCACAATGTACGTCCGCTCACGTACGTCCGCCCACACTATACGTCCGTCCACAATGTGCGTCTTCCCACACTGTACGTCCGCCCACACTGTACGTCCGCCCACACTGTACGTCCGCCCACACTGTACGTCCGCCCACAATGTACGTCCGCTCACGTACGTCCGCCCACACTATACGTCCGTCCACAATGTGCGTCTTCCCACACTGTACGTCCGCCCACACTGTACGTCCGTCCACACTGTACGTCCGTCCACAATGTGCGTCTTCCCACACTGTACGTCCGCCCACACTGTACGTCCGTCCACACTGTACGTCCGTCCGCACTGTACGTCTGCCCGCACTGTACGTCCGCCCACACTGTACGTCCGTCCACACTGTACGTCTGCCCACACTGTGCGTCCGCCCATACTGCACGTCCGCCCACACTGTACGTCCGCCTACACTGTACGTACGCTCACACTGTACGTCCGCCCACACTGTACGTCCGCCCGCACTGTACGTCTGCCCACTCTATGCGTCCGCCCACACTTTACGTCCGCCTACACTGTACGTCGGCCCACACTGTACGTCCGCCCACACTATACGTCCACCCACACTGTACGTCCGCCCACACTGTACGTCCGCCCACACTGTACGTCGGCCCACTTTACGTCCGCCCACATGGTACGTCCGCCCACACTGTACGTCCGCCGACACTGTACGTCCGCCCACACTGTACGTCCGCCCACACTGTACGTCCGCCCACAATGTACGTCCGCTCACGTACGTCCGCCCACACTATACGTCCGCCCACACTGTACGTCCGCTCACGTTGTACGTCCGCCCACACTATTCGTCCGTCCACAATGTGCGTCCTCCCACACTGTACGTGCGCCCACACTATACGTCCTCCCACACTGTACGTCCGCCCACACTGTACGTCCACCCACACTGTACGTCAGCCCACACTGTACGTCCGCCCACACTGTACATCCGCCCACACTATACGTCCACCCACACTGTACGTCCGCCCACACTGTACGTCCGCCCACACTGTACGTCCGCCCACACTATACGTCCACCCACACTGTACGTCCGCCCACACTGTACGTCCGCCCACACTGTACGTCCGCCCACACTATACGTCCACCCACACTATACGTCCGCCCACACTGTACGTCCGCCCACACTGTACGTCGGGCCACACTTTACGTCCGCCCACATGGTACGTCCGCCCACACTGTACGTACGCCCACACTGTACGTCCGCCCACACTGTGCGTCCGCCCAAACTGTACGTCCGCCCATACTGTACGTCCGCCCACACTATACGTCCACCCACACTATACGTCCGCCCACACTGTACGTCCGCCCGCACTGTACGTCCGCCCACACTGTACGTCGGCCCACACTTTACGTCCGCCCACATGGTACGTCCGCCCACACTGTACGTACGCCCACACTGTACGTCCGCCCACACTGTGCGTCCGCCCAAACTGTACGTCCGCCCATACTGTACGTCCGCCCACACTATACGTCCACCCACACTATACGTCCGCCCACACTGTACGTCCGCCCGCACTGTACGTCCGCCCACACTGTACGTCGGCCCACACTTTACGTCCGTCCACATGGTACGTCCGCCCACACTGTACGTCCGCCCATACTGTGCGTCCGCCCACACTGTGCGTTCGCCCAAACTGTACGTCCGCCCACACTGCACGTCCACCCACACTGTACGTCTGGCCACTCTATGCGTCCGCCTACTCTGTACGTCCACCCACACTTTACGTCGGCCCACACTGTACGTCCGCCCGCACTGTACGTCCGCCCACACTGTACGTCCGTCCGCACTGTACGTCTGCCCGCACTGTACGTCCGCCCACACTGTACGTCCGTCCACACTGTACGTCTGCCCACACTGTGCGTCCGCCCATACTGCACGTCCGCCCACACTGTACGTCCGCCTACACTGTACGTACGCTCACACTGTACGTCCGCCCACACTGTACGTCCGCCCGCACTGTACGTCTGCCCACTCTATGCGTCCGCCCACACTTTACGTCCGCCTACACTGTACGTCCGCCCACACTGTACGTCCGCCCACACTATACGTCCACCCACACTGTACGTCCGCCCACACTGTACGTCCGCCCACACTGTACGTCGGCCCACTTTACGTCCGCCCACATGGTACGTCCGCCCACACTGTACGTACGCCCACACTGTACGTCCGCCCAAACTGTACGTCCGCCCACACTGTACGTCCGTCCGCACTGTACGTCTGCCCACACTGTGCGTCCGCCCATACTGTACGTCCGCCCACACTGTACGTCCGCCTACACTGTACGTACGCTCACACTATACGTCCGCCCACACTGTACGTCCGTCCGCACTGTACGTCTGCCCGCACTGTACGTCCGCCCACACTGTACGTCCGTCCGCACTGTACGTCTGCCCACACTGTGCGTCTGAACAAACTGTACGTCCGCCCACACTGTACGTCCGCCTACACTGTACGTACGCTCACACTGTACGTCCGCCCACACTGTACGTCCGCCCGCACTGTACGTCTGCCCACACTGTGCGTCCGCCCATACTGTACGTCCGCCCACACTATACGTCCGCCTACACTGTACGTACGCTCACACTGTACGTCCGCCTTCACTGTACGTCCGCCCACACTGTACGTCCGCCCACATTGTACGGCCGTCCACACTGTACGTCCGCGCACACTGTACGTCCGCCCACACTGTACGTCCGCCCACACTGTACGTCTGGCCACACTTCATGCCGCTCACACTGTAAGTCCGCCAACTCTATGCGTCCGCCCACACTTTACGTCCGCCCACACTGTACGTCCGCCCACACTGTACGTCCGCCCACACTATACGTCCACCCACACTGTACGTCCGCCCACACTGTACGTCCGCCCACACTGTACGTCCGCCCACACTATACGTCCACCCACACTATATGTCCGCCCCCACTGTACGTCCGCCCACACTGTACGTCGGCCCACACTTTACGTCCGCCCACATGGTACGTCCGCCCACACTGTACGTCCGGCCACACTGTACGTCCGTCCGCACTGTACGTCTGCCCACACTGTGCGTCCGCCCATACTGTACGTTCGCCCACACTGTACGTCGGCCCACACTTTACGTCCGCCCACATGGTACGTACGCCCACACTGTACATCCGCCCACACTGTACGTCCGTCCGCACTGTACGTCTGCCCACACTGTGCGTCCGCCCATACTGTACGTCCGCCCACACTGTACGTCCGCCTACACTGTACGTACGCTCACACTGTACGTCCGCCCACACTGTACGTCCGCCCGCACTGTACGTCTGCCCACACTGTGCGTCCGCCCATACTGTACGTCCCCCCACACTATACGTCCGCCTACACTGTACGTCGGCCTTCACTGTACGTCCGCCTTCACTGTACGTCCGTCCACACTGTACGTCCGCCCACATTGTACGGCCGTCCACACTGTACGTCCGCGCACACTGTACGTCCGCCCACACTGTACGTCCGCCCACACTGTACGTCTGGCCACACTTCATGCCGCTCACACTGTAAGTCCGCCAACTCTATGCGTCGGCCCACACTTTACGTCCGCCCACACTGTACGTCCGCCCACACTGTGCGTCCGCCCAAACTGTACGTCCGCCCACTCTGTACGTCCGCCCACACTATACGTCCACCCACACTATACGTCCGCCCACACTGTACGTCCGCCCGCACTGTACGTCCGCCCACACTGTACGTCGGCCCACACTTTACGTCCGTCCACATGGTACGTCCGCCCACACTGTACGTCCGCCCATACTGTGCGTCTGGCCACACTTTACGCCGCTGACACTGTAAGTCCGCCCACTCTATGCGTCCGCCTACTCTGTACGTCCACCCACACTTTACGTCGGCCCACACTGTACGTCCGCCCGCACTGTACGTCCGCCCACACTGTACGTCCGTCCGCACTGTACGTCTGCCCGCACTGTACGTCCGCCCACACTGTACGTCCGTCCGCACTGTACGTCTGCCCACACTGTGCGTCCGCCCATACTGCACGTCCGCCCACACTGTACGTCCGCCTACACTGTACGTACGCTCACACTGTGCGTCCGCCCACACTGTACGTCCGCCCGCACTGTACGTCTGCCCACTCTATGCGTCCGCCCACACTTTACGTCCGCCCACACTGTACGTCCGCCCACACTGTACGTCCGCCCACACTATACGTCCACCCACACTGTACGTCCGCCCACACTGTACGTCCGCCCACATGGTACGTCCGCCCACACTGTACGTACGCCCACACTGTACGTCCGCCCAAACTGTACGTCCGCCCACACTGTACGTCCGTCCGCACTGTACGTCTGCCCACACTGTGCGACCGCCCATACTGTACGTCCGCCCACACTGTACGTCCGCCTACACTGTACGTACGCTCACACTGTACGTCCGCCCACACTGTACGTCCGTCCGCACTGTACGTCTGCCCGCACTGTACGTCCGCCCACACTGTACGTCCGTCCGCACTGTACGTCTGCCCACACTGTGCGCCCGAACAAACTGTACGTCCGCCCACACTGTACGTCCGCCTATACTGTACGTACGCTCACATTGTACGTCCGCCCACACTGTACGTCCGCCCGCACTGTACGTCTGCCCACACTGTGCGTCCGCCCATACTGTACGTCCGCCCACACTATACGTCCGCCTACACTGTACGTACGCTCACACTGTACGTCCGCCTTCACTGTACGTCCGCCTTCACTGTACGTCCGCCCACACTGTACGTCCGCCCACATTGTACGGCCGTCCACACTGTACGTCCGCGCACACTGTACGTCCGCCCACACTGTACGTCCGCCCACACTGTACGTCTGGCCACACTTCATGCCGCTCACACTGTAAGTCCGCCAACTCTATGCGTCCGCCCACACTTTACGTCCGCCCACACTGTACGTCCGCCCGCACTGTACGTCCGCCCACACTATACGTCCACCCACACTGTACGTCCGCCCACACTGTACGTCCGCCCACACTGTACGTCCGCCCACACTATACGTCCACCCACACTATATGTCCGCCCACACTGTACGTCCGCCCACACTGTACGTCGGCCCACACTTTTCGTCCGCCCACATGGTACGTCCGCCCACACTGTACGTACGCCCACACTGTACATCCGCCCACGCTGTACGTCCGTCCGCACTGTACGTCTGCCCACACTGTGCGTCCGCCCATACTGTACGTCCGCCCACACTGTACGTCCGCCTACACTGTACGTACGCTCACACTGTACGTCCGCCCACACTGTACGTCCGCCCGCACTGTACGTCTGCCCACACTGTACGTCCGCCCATACTGTACGTCCCCCCACACTATACGTCCGCCTACACTGTACGTCGGCCTTCACTGTACGTCCGCCTTCACTGTACGTCCGTCCACACTGTACGTCCGCCCACATTGTACGGCCGTCCACACTGTACGTCCGCGCACACTGTACGTCCGCCCTCACTGTACGTCCGCCCACACTGTACGTCTGGCCACACTTCATGCCGCTCACACTGTAAGTCCGCCAACTCTATGCGTCCGCCCACACTTTACGTCCGCCCACACTGTACGTCCGCCCACACTGTACGTCCGCCCACACTATACGTCCACCCACACTGTACGTCCACCCACACTGTACGTCCGCCCACACTGTACGTCCGCCCACACTATACGTCCACCCACACTATACGTCCGCCCACACTGTACGTCCGCCCACACTGTACGTCGGCCCACACTTTACGTCCGCCCACATGGTACGTCCGCCCACACTGTACGTCCGCCCACATGGTACGTCCGCCCACACTGTACGTACGCCCACACTGTACGTCCGCCCACACTGTGCGTCCGCCCAAACTGTACGTCCGCCCACACTGTACGTCCGCCCACACTATACGTCCACCCACACTATACGTCCGCCCACACTGTACGTCGGCCCACACTTTACGTCCGCCCACATGGTACGTCCGCCCACACTGTACGTCCGCCCAAACTGTACGTCCGCCCACACTGTACGTCCGCCCACACTATACGTCCACCCACACTATACGTACGCTCACACTGTACGTCCGCCCACATTGTACGGCCGTCCACTCTGTACGTCCGCGCACACTGTACGTCCGCCCACACTGTACGTCCGGCCACACTTCATGCCGCTCACACAGTAAGTCCGCCAACTCTATGCGTCCGCCCACACTTTACGTCCGCCCACACTTTACGTCCGCTCGCACTGTACGTCCGCCCACACTGTACGTCCGCGCGCACTGTACGTCTGCCCACACTGTACGTCCGTCCATACTGTACGTCCGCCCACACTATACGTCCCCCCACACTACACCCGCCCACACTATACGTCCGCCTACACTATACGTCCGCCCACACTACACGTTCGCCAACACTGTACGTCCGCCCGCACTGTACGTCCGCCCACACTGTACGTCCGCCCACACTGTACGGCCGCCCACACAGTACGTCCGCCCACACTGTACGTCCGCTCACACTGTACGTCCGCCCACACTGTACGTCCGCCCGCACTGTACGTCCGCCCACACTGTACGTCCGCCCACACTGTACGTCCGCCCACACTGTACGGCCGTCCACACTGTACGTCCGGCCACACTGTACGTCGGGCCACACTGTACGGCCGTCCACACTGTACGTCCGCCCACACTGTACGTCGGGCCACACTGTACGGCCGCCCACACAGTACGTCCGCCCACACTGTACGTCCGCCCACACTGCACGGCCGCCCACACAGTACGTCCGCCCACACTCTACGTCCGCCCACACTATACGTCCGCCCACACTGTGCGTCCACCCACACTGAACATCCGTCCACACTGTACGTCCGCCCACACTGTACGTCGGGCCACACTGCACGCTCCCTCTATAGGCCCCTCCTTCAGCACCTCGACCACCCTCTCCCCTTCCCCCTCTCCCTGCCCCGCCCCCTCCCCCACCCCCGCGCCACTCTCTGCCCTTCTCCCTCTCCCTGCCCCTTCCCCGCCCAGATGCCCGGTCTTCTAAAAGATGCAGATATATGGCAGGCTAGCTGCGACTTTTTATTTTCTGCCGGGTAATGGCCGCCGTGGGATACGACGTCACAGACTTGCATATGTAACAGTTGGCCCAGTTAGCCAACTTCCGGGACAGAGAGACCGTACTTTCTGAGTGACTGACAACATTTAACCACTTCGATTCACAGGCACCGCAAATCGACTGACACAGAGGGGGGTGGGGGGGGGGTCCGCACCGCAACAGAGGGGGGGGGGGGTCCGCACCGCCTACTGCGGCGCGGCCCCCCCCCCACCTCTGTGTCAGTCGATTTGCGGTGCCTGTGCTTCGATTCAGCAGGTGTTAAGCAGGTAGGTCGACTTAAGCTCGCATTTTGTCGGTAGCACGCATAACATGTAAAGAAAGGGAGTGAAAAACAAATGACCCGTAGGGTGTAGCATTAGGAAACAATAGGTTTAGTGTTTCCATAAAATATTTGCAACTTTCAAGTTGCAGTTGAGTCACTTGACTTGCGCCAATGTGAATGTCAGCGTCTCACTGGCTGCGGCATGGCGCGGCCTTGGCGCAAGTGCCCCCAGGCAAGCCCGCTTCTCTAGGGACACAACGGTAACAATGTTAAAATCCTTCGACGTTAGTAGGGAATCGACTGTAGCTTTTGTTATAATGTGTGCTCGAACAATCATAGTGTTTACGTATTCTATATACCTTGTTCTATCATCTGACATCAATAAAGTGTGCGAGGTAGGAGACTAACTACGTAACTTGGCCGAACTTCAGTCACTCAGTGCTAGTACTGAATATTCATGACGTTATAATTTATGGGTCATCTAGCGCGGTGCATGCGCACAGGCGGCCATTACCCGGCAGAAAATAAAAAGTCGCAGGCTAGCTAGGGTGTATGCCGTGAATATGGTAAATACATACATGTACACCCGCTGGATAGGTCAGGGGGAACCAGCGTATGTCTCACTGTGTTCAAAGGGTTCCTTATATAGACATTGAAATTGACAACTGTCAGTCTCGGCTCGGCAGACGTCGTCTGCTGTTCAAACTGAGTGATGTCGGCGTGAGAGGAAAGCGTTTTGGTATTGTACTGTGGTGTGTTTAGTAACTGTAGCGGTGATCAAATCAAAGTAAATGTCACGTTACGGATGTTCAGTAACACCCCTGGCTTGTGTACATATGTGTGTACCTGTCAGATCTAAATAGTACATAGCGTGTATACTCTCCATTATCTAACTGATAATATATTTACCTGAATTGTAAGTGATATAAGGGGCGGATCTAGGAATTTGCGAAGGGGAGGTTGCTCTCTGAAAACTTGCGGGGTGGGAGGGGGGGGGGGGGGGGTTGGTATCTGAAGACTTGGGGTGGGGTGCTCGGAGAAGCTGACTTTAACAGTGTATGCTTAAGTTCCCAAGGGGGGTTTGCACCCCTCCCCCCCACCTAGATCCGCCCCTGTGTAAGCCATTCCTTCTGACAAATAGCACCAAGTGAGTAACTCTCGGTGATATACAGGACATTATGACTGTTGCTTGACCTTTGTGTACATGCTTAGCATAATAAGAACATCTTGGTTATATCTTAGAAGTCCCCTTGACCACTTTGTATTGATCTGCCCATTACAGTCCCGTAAGACATCACACCCTCCCTCTCCAGTTCGATGCACGCCACACCCTCCCCCCCGGACCACCCCGACCTACCCCGACCCGCACCACTCCGACCTACCCCGACCCGGACCACCCCGACCTACCCCGACCCGCACCACTCCGACCAACCCTGACCCGGACCACTCCGACCTACTCCGACCCGGACAATTCCGACCCGGACCACTCCGACCCGGACTATTACGACCTACTTCAACCTACCCCGACAGGACCACTCCGACCTACCCCGACCCGGACCACTCCCGACCTACCCCGACCTGGACCACCCCGACCCGGACCACTCCGACCTACCCCGACCCGAACCACTCCGACCCATCGTTCAGGCCCTGCCCCCCCCCCCTTCTGTGAGCCTACCTGCTCACCTCCATCGTCGAGGTCCTGCCCCCCCGTTCTGTGAGCCTTTCTGCTCATCTCCATCGTTCAGGCCCTGTCCCCCTTGTGAGCCTCTTTGCTCACCTACATCGTTCACGCCCTACCCCCCCCCCTCCCCCTGTGAGTGCTCACCTGCATCGTTCAGCCCCCCTTTATGAGACTCTGTGCTCACCTTCGTTGTTCAGGCCTTGTCCTACCTGCGAGCCTCTCTGCTCACCTCCATCGTTCAGGCCCGCTCCCACCCCCTGTTAACCTCTCTGCTCACCTTCATCGTTCAGGCCCTGCCTCCCTCCTGTGAGCCTCTCTGCTCACTTTCGTCGTTCAGGCCCTGCCTCCCTCCTGTGAGCCTCTCTGCTCACCTCCGTCGTTCAGACCCTGCCCCCGCCCCCCTGTGAGTCTTTCTGCTCACCTCCACCCTTCAGGTCATGCCCCCCTACCTGTGAGCCTCTCTGCTCACCTTCATCGTTCAGGCCCTGCCTCCCTCCTGTGAGCCTCTCTGCTCACCTCCGTCGTTCAGACCCTGCCCCCGCCCCCCTGTGAGTCTTTCTGCTCACCTCCACCCTTCAGGTCCTGCCCCCTACCTGTGAGCCTCTCTGCTCACCTTCATCGTTCAGGACCTGCCTCCCTCCTGTGAGCCTCTCTGCTCACCTCCGTCGTTCAAACCCTGCCCTCTCCCCCCTGTGAGTCTTTCTGCTCACCTCCACCCTTCAGGTCCTGCCCCCCTACCTGTGAGCCTCTCTGCTCACTTTCGTCGTTCAGGCCCTGCCTCCCCCCTGTGTCTCTCAGGTCACCTCCATCGTTCAAACCCTGCCACCTCCCCCCTGTGAGCCTCTCTGCTCACCTCCGTCGTTCAGACCCTGCCCCCGCCCCCCTGTGAGTCTTTCTGCTCACCTCCACCCTTCAGGTCCTGCCCCCTACCTGTGAGCCTCTCTGCTCACCTTCATCGTTCAGGCCCTGCCTCCCTCCTGTGAGCCTCTCTGCTCACCTCCGTCGTTCAAACCCTGCCCTCTCCCCCCTGTGAGTCTTTCTGCTCACCTCCACCCTTCAGGTCCTGCCCCCCTACCTGTGAACCTCTCTGCTCACCTCCGTCGTTCAGACCCTGCCCCTTCCCCCCAGTGAGCCTATCTGCTCACCTCCAACGTTCAGGCCCTGCCCCCTGCCTCCTGTGAGCCTCTCTGCTCACTTGCATCGTTCAGGCCCTGTTCCCCCTGTGAGCCACTCTGCTCACCTCTGTCGTTCAGGCCCTGCCCCAACCCCCTGTGAGCCCCCCCCCCCCCCCCCCCTTCATGTGAGCCCCTCCCTGTTTCCCCCACTGTTCCCCGGCCTGTTTCCCGCACTGTTCCCCTCCTGGTTTCCCGCATTGTTCCCCTCCCTGTTCCCCGCACTGTTCCTCTCCCTGTTTCCCCCACTGGTCCCCTCCCTGTTTCCCTCGCTATTCCCCGGCCTATTTCCCGCACTGTTTCCCTATCCGTTTCCCTAACTTATACCCTCCCTGTTTCCCGCTTTGTCCCCACCCCCTTTTCTCCTCCCTGTATCACGCACTGTCCCCCTGCCTGTCTCCCGCTCGGTCCCGCCCCCACCTGTTTACCCCGATTTACCCTCATTGCTTTTCGCTATGCCCGGACTGGTTCCCGCACTTTTTCCGTTCCTGTTGCCCGCACCCCCGCCCTGTACATCTCCCTGTTTCCCACTCTGCTCCACACCACCCTGTTATCCGCCGTCTTGTTCTGCCTGTTTCCCGCACTATTTTACCATCCACGTTTCCCGTTGTTCCTCTCCGTTTCCCGATGTGTCCGACCCCTCCCCTATTTCCATATTAGTTCCCCTGTTTCCCGCACAGTTCCTCTCGATTCCTATTTCCCCCCCCCCCCCACCCTGCCTCCTCTCTGCTCCCTGCACTGTTCCCCCCCCCTGCCTCTTCTTTGTTCCCCGCACTCCCCCCCCCCCTGCCTCCTCTCTGCTCCCTGCACTGTCCCCCCCCCCCTGCCTCTTCTTTGTTCCCCGCACTCCCCCCCCCGCCTCCTCTCTGTTCCTTGCACTGCCCCGCTGCCTCCTCTCTGTTCCCCGCACTGCCCCCCCCCCATTTGCCTCCTCAATGTTTCCCGCACTGCCCCACCCCCCTTTGCATCTTCTCTTTTTCCCGCACTGTCCCCCCCCCCCCCCCTGCCTCCTCTCTTCCCCGCACTGCCCCCCCCCCACGCCTCCTCTCTGTTCCCCGCACTGTCCCCCCCTGCCTCCGATCTGCTCCCCGCACTGTCCACCCCGCTGCCTCCTCTCTGTTTCCCACACTGCCCCCCCCCTCCCACTGCCTCCTCTCTGTTCCCCGCACTGCCCCCCCCCCTGCCTCCTGCTTCCCACACTGCCCGCACCCTGCCTCCTCTGTTTCCCGCACTGCCACCCCTTTGCCTCCTCACTGTTCCCCGCACTGCCCCCCCCCCTGCCTCCTCTCTATTCCCCGCACTGCCCCTCCCCCCCTGCCTCCTCTCTGTTCCCCGCACTGCCACCCCCGCCTCCTGTTTCCCACACTGCCCCCCCCCTGCCTCCTCTCTGTTCCCCGCACTGCCCCCCCCTCCAGCCTTCTGTTTCCCACACTCTCCCCCGCCTGCCTCCTCTCTGTTCCCCGCACTGCCCCCCCCCCCTCCAGCCTCCTGTTTCCCACACTCTCCCTCGCCTGCCTCCTCTCTGTTCCCCGCACTGCCCCCCCCCCTCCAGCCTCCTGTTTTCCACTCTCCCCCCCCCCCTTGCCTCATCTCTGTTTCCCGCACTGCCCCCCCTCCCTGCCTCCTGCTTCCCACACTGCCCGCTCCCTGCCTCCTCTGTTCCCCGCACTGCCCCCCCCCCTTTGCCTCCTCACTGTTCCCCACACTGCCCCCCCCTTGCAACTCTCAGTTCCCCCCCCACTGCCTCCTCTCTGTTCCCCGCACTGCCCCTTCCCCCCCGCCTCCTGTTTCCCACACTGTCCCCCCCTGCCTCCTCTGTTCCCCGCACTGCCCCCCCCGCCTCCTGCTTCCCACACTGCCCGCTCCCTGCCTCCTCTGTTCCCCGCACTGCCCCCCCCCCCCTTTGCCTCCTCACTGTTCCCCACACTACCCCCCCCCCGCCTCACCCTGTTCCCCGCACTGCCCCCCTCCTGCCTTCTCTCTATTCACCGCACTGCCCTCCCTGCCTCCTCTCTGTTCCCCGCACTGCCCTCCCTGCCTCCTCTCTGTTCCCCGCACTGCACCCCCCATGCCTCATCTCTGTTCCCCGCACTGCCACCCCCCCCCCCCCCTGCCAACTGCTTCCCACACTGACCCCCCTGCCTCCTGTTTCCCACACTGCCCGCTCCCTGTCTCCTCTCTTTTCCCCGCACTGCCCCCCCCCCTTTTGCCTCCTCACTGTTTCCCAAACTGCCCCCCCCCTTTGCCAACTCTCAGTTTTCCCCCCCCACTGCCTCCTCTCTGTTCCCCGCACTGCCCCTTCCCCCCCGCCTCCTGTTTCCCACACTGTCCCCCCCTGCCTCCTCTCTGTTCCCCGCACTGCCCCCACTGCCTGCTCTCTGTTCCCACACTGCACCCCCCTGCCTGCTCTCTGTTCCCCGCACTGCCCCCCACCCGCCTCCTGTTTCCCACACTGTCCCCCCCCCTGCCTGGTCTCTGTTCCCCGCACTTCCCCCCCCCCTGCCTCCTGCTTCCCAAACTGCCCGCTCCCTGCCTCCTCTGTTCCCCACACTGCCCCCCCTGCCTGCTCTGTTCCCCACACTGCACCCCCCTGCCTCCTCTCTGTTCCCCGCACTGCCCCCCCGCCTCCTCTCTGTTCCCCGCACTGCCCCCGCTGCCTCGTCTCTGTTCCCCGCACTGCCCCCCCCCCCCTCCAGCCTCCTGTTTCCCACACTCTCCCCCCCTGCCTCCTCTCTGTTCCCCGCACTGCCCCCCCCGCCTCCTGTTTCACACACTCCCCCCCCCCCACTGCCTCCTCTCTGTTCCCCGCACTGCCTCCTGTTTCCCACACTGTCCCCCCCCCCCTGCCTCATCTCTATTCCCCGCACTGCCACCCCCCCCCCCCCTGCCTCCTGCTTCCCACACTGACCCCCCTGCCTCCTGTTTCCCACACTGCCCCCCCCCAGCTCCTCTCTGTTCCGAGCACTGTCCCCTCCCCCTGCCTCTCTCTTATCCGCACTGCCTCCCTGCTGCCTCCCCCCCGGCTCCTCTCTGTTCCGAGCACTGTCCCCTCCCCCCTGCCTCTCTCTTATCCGCACTGCCTCCCTGCTGCCTCCACTCTGTTACCCGTACTGCCCCCCCTTCCTGCCTCCTGTTTCCTACACTGCCCCCCCCCCCTGCCTCATCTCTGTTCCCCGCACTGCGACCCTCCCTGCCTCCTGTTTCCCACACTGTACCCCCCTGCCTCATCTCTGTTCCCCGCACTGCCCCCCCCCTGCCTCCTGTTTCCCACACTGTCCCCCCCTGCCACCTCTCTGTTCCCCGCACTGCCCCCGCCTGCCTCCTCTTTGTTCCCGGCACTGCCCGCCCCCCTGCCTCCTGCTTCCCACACTGACCCCCCTGCCTCCTGTATCCCACACTGCCGCTACCTGCCTTCTCTGTTCCCCCTTTGCCTCCTCACTGTTCCCCACACTGCCCCCCCCCTTTGCCTCTTCTCTTTTTCCCGCACTGCCCCCCCCCCGCCTCCTCTCTGTTCCCCGCATTGTTCCCCCCACTGTTTCCCGCTCTGCCCTCGCCCCCGCCCCCCCCCCCCCTACAACACCTGGCCCGTTTCCCGCACTGTTATCTTTCCTGTTTCCCGCTCTGTTCACCTGACCTCCCGCACTACTTGCCCACCTCGACATATCCCGCACTGTCTCCCTCAGTTTCCCGCCCCCACCCCCCACCCCTCTCTGTCTCACGTACTGTTCCCCTCACTGTTTTCCGCACTGTTTCTCTCCCTATTTCCCGTACTATTACCCTTCTTATTTCTCTCCCTCTGTTCCCCTCCCTGTTTCCAACTTTCTCTGTTTCCGCTCTCTTCCCTTCCCAGTTTGCCACGAGGCCGATATTAGACTACCATTCTGTTTGCTTATTCTCTTCCCTCTCTATTGCCCTCCCTGGTTCGCTGTTTCCTCCTGTCATTTCGCTCTATTTCCCTCCCGGTTTTCCTCTCTCTTTAATCTTTCTGTTCCCGCTATATGCCGCTATTTGACCGTTTAATTCCGTAAAATTTCTCAATCTACATAAGTCTCCTGGTAAAAGTCA
>OZ025250.1:56108240-56164487 GCA_964019135.1 Arenicola marina
AGGAGGCAGGGGGGGCAGTGTAGGGAACAGTGAAGAGGCAAAGGAGGGGGGGGGGTGGCAGAGTGGGGAACAGAGGAGGCAGGGAGCGGGCAGTTTGGGAAGCAGGAGGCAGGGGGGGGGGAGTGCGGGGAAGAGAGATCAGGCGGGGGGGGGCAGTGTGGGAAACAGGAGGCGGGTGGGGGGCAGTGCGGGGAACAGAGAGCAGGCAGGGGGGTGCAGTGCGGGCAACAGGGAGCAAGCAGGGGGGGCAGTGCGGGGAACAGAGAGGAGGCAGGGGGGACAGTGTGGGAAACAGGAGACGGGTGGGGGGACAGTGCGGGGAACAGAGAGCAGGCAGGGGGGGCATTGCGGGGAACAGAGAGGAGGCAGGGAGGGCAGTGCGGTGAATAGAGAGGTAGCAGGAGGGGGGCATTGCGGGGAACAGGGTGAGGCGGGGGGGGTGGGGCAGTGTGGGGAACAGTGAGGAGGCAAAGGGGGGGGGGGGGTGGCAGTGCAGGGAACAGAGGAGGCAGGGAGCGGGCAGTGTGGGAAGCAGGAGGCAGGGGACAGTGCGGAGAACAGAGATGAGGCAAGGGTGGGGGGAGAGTGTGGGAAACAGGAGGCTGGAGAAGGGGGGGGCAGTGCGGGGAACAGAGAGGAGGCAGGCAGGGGAGAGTGTGGGAAACAGGAGGCTGGAGGGGGGGGGGCAGTGCGGGGAACAGAGAGGAGGCAGGCGGGGGAGAGTGTGGGAAACAGAAGGCTGGAGGGTGGGGGGCAGTGCGGGGAACAGAGAGGAGGCAGGGAGGGGGGGGAGGCAGTGCGAGGAATAGAGAGGTGGCAGTGCGGGGAACAGTGAGGAGGCATGGAGCGGGCAGTGTGGGAAGCAGGAGGCAGGAGGGCAGTGCGGGGAAAAGAGGAGGCCGGGGGGGGAGGGGCAGCGTGTGAAACAGGAGGCGGGGGGGGGGGCAGTGCGGGGAACAGAGAGGAGGCAGTGGGGGGGGGGGTGGGGGGTAGTGTGGGAAACAGAGAGGAGGCAGCGGGGTGGACAGTGCGGGGAGCAGATCGGAGGCAGGGGGGGACAGTGCGGGGAACAGAGAGGAGGCGTGGGGGGGCAGTGCGGGGAAGAGAGGAGGTGGGGGGGGGCAGTGCGGGGAACAGAGAGGAGGCAGCGGGGCAGTGCAAGGAACAGAGAGGAGGCGGTGGGGGGGAGTGCGGGGAACAAAGAAGAGGCAGGGGGGGGGGAACAGTGCAGGGAGCAGAGAGGAGGCAGGGGGGGGGGGGGCGGGATAGGAACCGAGAGGAACTGTGCGGGAAACAGGGGAACTAATATGGAAATAGGGGAGGGGCCGGACACATCGGGAAACGGAGAGGAACAACGGGAAACGTGGATGGTAAAATAGTGCGGGAAACAGGCAGAACAACACGGCGGATAACAGGGCGGTGTGGAGCAGAGGGGGAAACAGGGAGATGTACAGGGCGGGGGTGCGGGCAACAGGAACGGAAAAAGTGCGGGAACCAGTCCGGACATAGCGAAAAGCAATGAGAGTAAATCGGGGTAAACAGGTGGGGGCGGGACCGAGCGGGAGACAGGCAGGGGGACAGTGCGTGATACAGGGAGGGTAAGAGTGGGGGAAACATGGACAGGAGTAGTGCAGGAAACGGATGGGAAAAGGGGGTGGGAACAAAGCGGGAAACAGGGAGGGTATAAGTTAGGGAAACGGATAGGAAAACAGTGCGGGAAATAGGCCGGGGAACAGTGCGGTAAACAGGGAGGGGAACAGTGCAGGAAACAAGGAGGGGAATAGCGAGAGAAACAGGGAGGGGAACAGTGCGGGAAACGGAGGGGCACAATGCGGGAAACAGGGAGGGGAACAGTGAGGGAAACAGGGAGGGGAACAATGCGGGAAACAGGGAGGGGCACAGTGAGGATAACAGGGATGGGAACAGTAAGGAAAATAAGGAGGGAAACAGTGAGGGAAACAGGGAGGGGAACAGTGCGGGAAACAGGGAGGGGCACAGTAAGGATAACAGAGAGGGGAACAGTGTGGGAAACAGGTAGGGGAACAGTACGGTAAAAAGGGAGGGGAACAATGCGGGGAACATGGAGGGAAACAGGGAGGGGACCAGTGGGGAAAACAGGGAGAGGAACAGTGCGGGGAACAGGGAGGGGAACAATGCGGGAAACAGGGAGGGGAACAGTGAGGGAAACAGGGAGGGGAACAATGCGGGAAACAGGGAGGGGAACAGTGCCGGAAACAGGGAGGGGCACAGTAAGGATAACAGAGAGGGGAACAGTGTGGAAAAACAGGTAGGGGAACAGTACGGTTAAAAGGGAGGGGAACAATGCGGGGAACATGGAGGGAAACAGGGAGGGGACCAGTGGGGAAAACAGGGAGGGGAACAGTGCGGGGAACGGGGGGGGGGAACAATGCGGGAAACCAGGGAGAAGAACAGTGCAGGAAACAGGCCGGGGAACAGTGCGGGAAACAGGAAGGGGCTCACATAAAGGGGGGGGGGGCTCACAGGGGGTGGGGGCAGGGCCTGAACGACAGAGGTGAGCAGAGTGGCTCACAGGGGGGACAGGGCCTGAACGACGGAGGTGAGCAGAGAGGCTCACAGGGGGGGGGGGGGGTTGGGAGGCAGGGCCTGGACGACGAAAGTGAGCAGAGAGGCTCACAGGTAGGGGGGCAGGACATGAACGATGGAGGTGAGCAGAAAGGCTCACATGGGTGGGCGGGGCCTGAACGATGAAGGTGAGCAGAGAGGTTCACAGGAGGGGGGCGGGACCTGAACGATGGAGGTGAGCAGAGAGGCTCACCGGGGGGAGGGGGCAGGGTTTGAACGATGCAGGTGAGCAGGGAGGCTCACAGGGCGGGGGGGGGGGGAGGCACGGTCTGAACGACGAAAGTGAGCAGAGAGGCTCACAGGTAGGGGGCAGGACCTGAAGGGTGGAGGTGAGCAGAAAGACTCACAGGGGGGAGGGGGCAGGGTCTGAACGACGGAGGTGAGCAGAGAGGCTCACAGGGGGGAGGTGGCAGGGTTTGAACGATGGAGGTGACCTGAGAGACACAGGGGGGAGGCAGGGCCTGAACGACGAAAGTGAGCAGAGAGGCTCACAGGTAGGGGGGCAGGACCTGAAGGGTGGAGGTGAGCAGAAAGACTCACAGGGGGGAGAGGGCAGGGTTTGAACGACGGAGGTGCGCAGAGAGGCTCACAGGAGGGAGGCAGCTAGGGCATGAACGATGAAGGTGAGCAGAGAGGTTCACAGGGGGTGGGAGCGGGCCTGAACGATGGAGGTGAGCACAGAGTCTCATAAAGGGGGGCTGAACGATACAGGTGAGCAGACTCACAGGTGGGGGGGGGGGGTGTAGGGCGTGAACGATGTAGGTGAGCAAAGAGGCTCACAAGGGGGACAGGGCCTGAACGATGGAGATGAGCAGAAAGGCCCACATGGGGGGCGGACAGGCCTGAACGATGGAGGTGAGCAGAGAGGCTCACAGAACGGGGGGGCAGGACCTCGACGATGGAGGCGAGCAGTTAGGCTCACAGGGTGGTGGGGGCAGGGCCTGAACGATAGAGGTAAGCAGAGAGGCTCACAGAAGGGGGGGGGGGGCAGGGCCTAAAGATAGAGGTAAGCAAATGGGCTCACATCGGGGAGCAGGGAGGGCCTGAGCAATGGAGGTCAGCAGAGAGGCTCAAAAGGGGGACACGGCTAGAACGACGAAGGTTAGGAGAAGAGGCTCATAGGGGGAGGGGGGCAGGGCTTGAACGATGGAGGTGAGCAGAGGTTCACAGGGGGGAGGGGGCAGGGTTTGAACGACGGAGGTGAGCAGAGAGGCTTACAAGGGGGGCAGGGCCTGAACGATGGAGGTAAGCAAATAGGCTCACATCGGGGAGCAGAAAGGGCCTGAACAATGGAGGTGGACAGACAAGCTCAAAAGGGGGACGCGGCTAGAACGACGAAGGTTAGGAGAAGCGGCTCACAGGGGGAAGGGCGCAGGGCCTGAACGATGGAGGTGAGCTGAGAGGCTAACAGGGGCCGGGCAGGGCTTGAACGATGGAGGTGATCAGAGGTTCACAGCGGGGGGGGGGGGGGGCGCAGGTTGAGCAAACAAGGAATAGCAAAGGGGGTTAAGATGTAGAATGAACATAAGATTTACGTTTACATTACGTTACAGTGGATGGTATTGTGTCAAAGAAACGAACGCCGGACAGAGTGGGCGCATTGTGTTATGTATAACACACACGATATTGACCAACATAACGGGTCAGATTGGAGAGGGTGGGTGTGATGTCTTACGGGACTGTAATGGGCAGATCAATACAAAGTGGTCAAGGGGACTTCCGAGATATAACCAAGATGTTCTTATTATGCTAAGCATTTACACAAAGATCAAGCAACAGTCATAATGTCCTGTATATCACCGATAGTTAGTCACTTGGTGCTTTTTGTAAGAAGGAATGGCTTACACAGGGGCGGATCTAGGTGGGGAGGAGGGGTGCAAATCCCCATTGGGAACTTAAGCATACACTGTTAAAGTCAGCTTCTCCGAGCACCCCACCCGAAGTTTTCAGATACCACCCCCCACCCACCCCCACACCGTCGCAAGTTTTCAGAGAGCAACCTCCCCTTCGCAAATCCCTAGATCCGCCCCTTATATCACTTACAATTCAGGTAAATATATTATCAGTTAGATAATGGAGAGTATACACGCTATGTACTATTTAGATCTGACAGGTACACACATATGTACACAAGCCAGGGGCGTTACTAAACATCCATAACGTGACATTTACTTTGATTTGATCACCGCCACAGTTACTAAACCCACCACAGTACAATACCAAAACGCTTTCCTCTCACGCCGACATAACTCAGTCTGAACAGCAGACGACGTCTGCCGAGCCGAGACTGACAGTTGTCAATTTCAATGTCTATATAAGGAACCCTTTGAACACAGTGAGACATACGCTGGTTCCCCGTGACCTATCTGTTACGATATCGCATGAGTGACATGAATGAGTGCGTTATGACAGAATGATAATGATAACTGGGTCAGATGATTTAGGTAGGGTCAAGGGGTCAAGAGTGAAAGGTTACGTCAGAGTAGTGTGACGAGAAAGAATGACAGCAGATGAGCCGGCCGGCGTTGGATGCATGTACATGTGATAACTTGTGAATAAAGATATACATGAATAAAAGCAAGTATCAAAACATGGTGGCAGCGACGGAAACGTAAAGAAAAAGAGCAAGATACAGAGAAGAAATAAAAGTAAGAAGAATAAAAGATAAAGCCAAAGAAGAAATTACAATAATTGAAAATGGCTAAATCTTTGCATCCACCTGAGAAACTTACTTTGACCGGTGACGCAGAACAAGCATGGAAACTTTTTAAACAGAAATTCAACTTGTTTCTGTTGGCAAGTGGAAGTGGAAATAAAACAGATGAAGAAAAGGTGGCAATATTACTGACCTGTGGAGGTGATGATATCATAGAACTCTATAATTCATTTGAATTTACCACTACAGAAGAAACAGATGAGTCTAAAATCTTGAAGAATGTTTTAGAAAAATTTGACAATTACTTTTCACCCCAAAAGAATGAACTTGCAGCGAGATATAAATTTCATCAAAGCAAGCAGAGGCATGGAGAACCACTCGATTCCTTCATAACTCACCTTAAGATATTGGCGAAGGATTGCAATTATGAAGGTCAGCGTGACAAACTAATTAGAGACCAGATTGTGTTTGGATGCTGCGATAACCATTTGAAAGAAAAACTTCTAAAAGAAGAGGAATTAACACTCGAAAAAACTGTAAAAATGTGTGTTGCACATCAGATTGCGAACAAACAAATGGATATTTTCAAAGAAGACTTTGGAGAACCAGCTATCCATGGAGTGAGACCAAAAGTGAAAACGACAAGAACTGAACTGCGAGAGTGCAAATTTTGTGGAACCAAACATATTTGGAGTAAGGATAGATGCCCTGCATATGGCAAAACATGTACCAAATGTGGACTAAAAAACCATTTCGCAGTGAAATGCTTGTCGAAAGGTAAAATGAAACAGAAGAGGATATACACATTAGATAAGGATGAAGAAACAGACTCAGAAGTGGAAATGATAATGAAGATTAGTGTAGAAAACAAGAACAAGGACATCATAGCTGATATGGAAATTAATGGCCAGATAACTAAATTTCAAATTGACAGCGGTGCTAGTGTTAATGTGATCTCTGAAGACATGGTGAAAGGACTGGATATCAGCCCTTGCAACACAACGTTGAAAATGTGGAATTCATCAGAGCTGAATGCGATCGGAAAATGTCGCACAGTGATCCGTAACAGTAAGAACAGAAAGAAATACTCTATTGAATTCATAGTTGTGGATAAACCATTCACACCTTTGTTGGGAAAACGTGCCAGCGAGCAGATGGGTCTAATCACTGTTAATTATGAAAATATCAGTGGTGTATCCAAAATTATATCTGCGAATGAAGAAGTCTTCAATGATGAGTTGGGAAGATTGCCAGGCACAGTTCACCTGACAGTAGATGAATCAATACAGCCTGTTGCTGTGACAACTTCAAGAGTGCCAGTGAGTCTGAAGAAAAGATTGGAGAAGAAAATTAAAGAAATGGAAGAAAGAGATGTGATTACAAAGGTTGATAAACCAACACAATGGGTCAGCCGCACAGCTATAGGAACCAAATCAAATGGAGATATGCGCATCTGCATAGATCCAAATGTGTTAAATCAGGCTTTGAAGCGAGAACACCACCCCTTATTGGTCCTCGATGACATTTTACCTGAGCTGAACAATGCGAAGATTTTCTCACGGCTGGATCTGAGGAATGGATACTGGCACTGCATATTAGATGAGGAATCAAGCTACATCACAACATTTCAAACACCATTTGGGAGGTATCGCTGGAAGAGACTGCCTTTCGGTCTCAACGTCAGCAGTGAAATCTTCCAGAAAAGACTGCAAATGGCACTGGAAAATCTGACTGGTGTATTCTGTATTGCGGATGATGTGTTGGTGTTTGGAAGTGGTGATGATATCGATACAGCCGCAGAGGATCATGACAGGAACCTGCAGAAACTACTAGAACGGTGTAAAGAGCAGGGAATTCGCCTCAACGACAAAAAGACAGAGTTGCGAAAGAGCGAGATCTCGTTTCACGGTCATAAGATTACTAAAGACGGCTTGAAGGCAGACACCAAGAAGATAGATGCTATCCTGGGAATGAGTTCGCCAAGGAATGTGAATGAAATCCAAACTCTCTGTGGAATGATCAATTATTTATCAAGATTCTTACCTTCTTTGTCTGATGTATTGAAACCAATCCGACAATTAACATTGAGGGACAGCCCATGGAGTTGGGGCGAACAGCAGGAAAAGGCATTCAAGGACATGAAGAAGCTAATAACATCAACCCCTATACTAGCTTTCTACGATCATGAGAAGCCTCTCACAATTCAATGTGATGCGAGCAGCACTGGGTTGGGTTGTTGCTTGCTTCAAGATGGAAAACCTATCAGCTATGCCAGCAGAGCTCTCACGAGTACAGAGGAGAAATATGCACAAATAGAGAAGGAAATGTTGGCAGTGATGTTTTCTCTTACCAAATTCCATCAATACACTTTTGGACGCCATACTATTATCCATTCAGACCACAAACCCCTGCAGTCTATTGCGAAGAAACCCTTGAACAAGGCACCAAGGAGACTTCAGAGCATGATGCTACGAACTCAACAATATGATTACACTCTGCATTACTGCCCAGGCAAGGAAATGCACATTGCAGATGCTCTGTCGCGTGCTCATCTTTCTACATCTCAAGATGATAACACCTTGGAAGAAGTCAACATGGTCAAATTCCTACCTATTAGACAAGAAAGACTGGATCATATCAAAAGCAAAACTGAACAAGATGATGTCTCAACAACCCTGAAACAGCTTATCATCAGAGGTTGGCCTGAGGAAAAGACTAACATATCTCACCTGGCTATGCCTTATTACCATATAAGGGATGAGCTCTCAGTCCAGGACGGATTACTCTTTAAGGGAGAACGCGTCATCATTCCTCAGGGACTGCGTAAAGACATCATGGAGGCCATACATGCTTCACACCTGGGCATAGAGAATTCTCTACGAAGAGCCAGAGAGTGTGTGTACTGGCCTGGTATGAACAATGATTTGCGACAATACATCTCTGCATGTGATATATGCAGCGCATTTAATACCTCGCAAACAAAGGAAACTCTTATGAGCCACGAGGTTACGGACAGGCCATGGGAGAAAGTAGGAACGGATCTTATGGAGCTAGACGGGAAGAATTACCTCGTCACTGTGGACTATTTTTCCAACTTTTGGGAAGTGGATTACCTCGAAGACACTAAAAGCGCAACAGTCATCAGGAAGCTAAAACAACACTTTGCTAGATATGGATCGCCAAATACCCTGATAAGTGACAATGGCCCACAATTCACCAGCGATGTATTCCATCAGTTTGTGGTGAAATGGGACATCGAACATCAAACGTCAAGTCCGGGCCATCCTCGGTCTAATGGCAAGGCCGAATCAGCGGTAAAGACTGCCAAGAGAATGATGCGAAAAGCAAAAGCAGGGAAACAAGATCCTTACCTCGCTCTATTAGACATCAGGAACGCCCCATCAGGACCAAGCGAAAGCAGCCCGGTACAAAGTATGCTTGGGAGAAGAACTCGAACATTACTTCCAATGACATCTAAACTCCTTACACCCACAAATATCAATGTGGAAAAAGAAAAGAATCGACAATGGCAGAGACAACAACAAAGTGCTATATATTACAACCAAAGCGCTTGCGACCTACAACCACTACAGGAAGGAGATGCCGTGCGAATGAAGCCATTCATTCTGGGTCGGAAGACCTGGGATAAAGCAACCGTTTTGAAACGACTCGATGAACGATCATATGAAGTAGGCACTGACAGTGGTGCTTACCGAAGAAATCGGGTTTACTTGCGTAGGCAAGGTGCTCCTCAGTCTTCACACCAGACGTCGGAGTTCCAACCTGATCCTTCCCCAACCCATGAAATAGATCTTGCTGAGAAACCTACTGTGCCTGAGCCTACACAACCACCGGGGTCGGAATGTGATGCAGACACTGCCAAACAGAGCGTCAGTGACAGTGGCAGTGCTGCCCCTGCTGGTCGTCCACGTCGGGCCAGACAACTTCCTTCGAAGTTTAAAGACTTTGTCATGTTTAAATGAAGTAACATTGCTCAGTGTAACTTGGTCATGTATATATCACGAAGTGATTACTTACCCGATTATCATGAGTGAATGACAAGACATTATTATCTGATTATGATCTGATGGACTCGCACAAACTCAGCTGCTCAGATCTACTCAGCTTCGCGCGAGTTCATAGTTAAGTTGCCCACAATGAACTGCTCATTTCGTTCTATGTAATATTTATGTTTTTGAAAAAGGAAGGATGTTACGATATCGCATGAGTGACATGAATGAGTGCGTTATGACAGAATGATAATGATAACTGGGTCAGATGATTTAGGTAGGGTCAAGGGGTCAAGAGTGAAAGGTTACGTCAGAGTAGTGTGACGAGAAAGAATGACAGCAGATGAGCCGGCCGGCGTTGGATGCATGTACATGTGATAACTTGTGAATAAAGATATACATGAATAAAAGCAAGTATCAAAACACTATCCAGCGGGTCTACATGTATGTATTTACCATATTCACGGCATACACCCTAGCTAGCCTGCGACTTTTTATTTTCTGCCGGGTAATGGCCGCCTGTGCGCATGCACCGCGCTAGATGACCCATAAATTATAACGTCATGAATATTCAGTACTAGCACTGAGTGACTGAAGTTCGGCCAAGTTACGTAAATTTAGTTAGTCTCCTACCTCGCACACTTTATTGATGTCAGATGATAGAACAAGGTATATAGAATACGTAAACACTATGATTGTTCGAGCACACATTATAACAAAAGCTACAGTCGATTCCCTACTAACGTCGAAGGATTTTAACATTGTTACCGTTGTGTCCCTAGAGAAGCGGGCTTGCCTGGGGGCACTTGCGACAAGGCCGCGCCATGCCGCAGCCAGTGAGACGCTGACATTCACATTGGCGCAAGTCAAGTGACTCAACTGCAACTTGAAAGTTGCAAATATTTTGTGGAAACACTAAACCTATTGTTTCCTAATGCTACACCCTACGGGTCATTTGTTTTTCACTCCCTTTCTTTACATGTTATGCGTGCTACCGACAAAATGCGAGCTTAAGTCGACCTACCTGCTTAACACCTGCTGAATCGAAGCACAGGCACCGCAAATCGACTGACACAGAGGGGGGGGGGGGGCGCGCCGCAGTAGGCGGTGCGGACCCCCCCCCCCCCCTCTGTTGCGGTGCGGACCCCCCCCCCCCCCCACCCCCCTCTGTGTCAGTCGATTTGCGGTGCCTGTGAATTGAAGTGGTTAAATGTTGTCAGTCACTCAGAAAGTACGGCCTCTCTGTCCCGGAAGTTGGCTAACTGGGCCAACTGTTACATATGCAAGTCTGTGACGTCGTATCCCACGGCGGCCATTACCCGGCAGAAAATAAAAAGTCGCAGCTAGCCTGCCATATATTTGCATCTTTTAGAAGACCGGGCATCTGGGCGGGGAAGGGGCAGGGAGAGGGGGAAGGGGCAGGGAGAGGGAGAAGGGCAGAGAGTGGCGCGGGGGTGGGGGAGGGGGTGGGGCAGGGAGAGGGGGAAGGGGAGAGGGTGGTCGAGATGCTGAAGGAGGGGCCTATAGAGGGAGCGTGCAGTGTGGCCCGACGTACAGTGTGGGCGGACGTACAGTGTGGGCGGACGTACAGTGTGGGCGGACGTACAGTGCGGGCGGACGTACAGTGTGGGCGGACGTACAGTATGGACGGACGTACAGTGTGGGCAGACGTACAGTGCGCGCGGACGTACAGTGTGGGCGGACGTACAGTGTGGGCCGACGTACAGTGTGGGCCGACGTACAGTGTGGGCGGACGTACAGTGTTGGCGAACGTATAGTGTGGGCGGACGTATAGTGTAGGCGGACGTATAGTGTGGGCGGGTGTAGTGTGGGGGGACGTATAGTGTGGGCGGACGTACAGTATGGACGGACGTACAGTGTGGGCAGACGTACAGTGCGCGCGGACGTACAGTGTGGGCGGACGTACAGTGCGAGCGGACGTACAGTGTGGGCGGACGTACCGTGCGGGCGGACGTACAGTGTGGGCGGACGTAAAGTGTGGGCGGACGCATAGAGTTGGCGGACTTACTGTGTGAGCGGCATGAAGTGTGGCCGGACGTACAGTGTGCGCGGACTTACAGTGTGGACGGCCGTACAATGTGGGCGGACGTACAGTGTGGGCGGACGTACAGTGAAGGCGGACGTACAGTGTGAGCGTACGTACAGTGTAGGCGGACGTATAGTGTGGGCGAACGTACAGTATGGGCAGACGTACTGTGCGGGCGGACGTACAGTGTGGGCGGACGTACAGTGTGAGCGTACGTACAGTGTACGCGGACGTACAGTGTGGGCGGACGTACAGTATGGGCGGACGCACAGTGTGGGCAGACGTAGAGTGCGGACGGACGTACAGTGTGGGCGGACGTACAGTGCGGGCGGACGTACAGTGTGGGCCGACGTAAAGTGTGGGTGGACGTACAGAGTAGGCGGACGCATAGAGTGGGCGGACTTACAGTGTCAGCGGCGTAAAGTGTGGCCAGACGTACAGTGTGGGCGGACGTACAGTGTGGGCGGACGTACAGTGCGGGCGAACGCACAGTGCGGGCGGACGTACAGTATGGGCGGACGTACAGTGTGGGCGGACGTACCATGTGGGCGGACGTAAAGTGTGGGCCGACGTACAGTGTGGGCGGACGTACAGTGCGGGCGTACGTATAGTGTGGGCGGACGTATAGTGTGGGTGGACGTATAGTGTGGGCGGACGTACAGTGTGGGCGGACGTACAGTTTGGGCGGACGCACGGTGTGGGCGGACTTACAGTGTGGGCGTACGTACAGTGTGGGCGGACGTACCATGTGGGCGGACGTAAAGTGTGGGCCGACGTACAGTGTGGGCGGACGTACAGTGTGGGCGGACGTATAGTGTGGGTGGACGTACAGTGTGGGTGGACGTACAGTGTGGGTGGACGTATAGTGTGGGCGGACGTACAGTGTGGGCGGACGTACAGTGTGGGCGGACGTAAAGTGTGGGCGGACGCATAGAGTTGGCGGACTTACAGTGTGAGCGGCATGAAGTGTGGCCAGACGTACAGAGTGGGCGGACGTGCAGTGTGGGCGGACGTACAGTGTGGGCGGACGCACAGTGTGGGCAGACGTACAGTGCGGGCGGACGTACAGTGTGGGCGGACGTACAGTGTGAGCGTACGTACAGTGTAGGCGGACGTACAGTGTGGGCGGACGTACAGTGCGCGCGGACGTACAGTGTGGGCAGACGTACAGTGTGGGCCGACGTACAGCGTTGGCGAACGTATAGTGTGGGCGGACGTATAGTGTAGGCGGACGTATAGTGTGGGCGGGTGTAGTGTGGGGGGACGTATAGTGTGGGTGGACGTATAGTGTGGGCGGACGTACAGTGTGGGCGGACGTACAGTGTGGGCGGACGTACAGTGTGGGTGGACGTACAGTGCGGGCGGACGTACAGTGTGGGCCGACGTAAAGTGTGGGTGGACGTACAGAGTAGGCGGACGCATAGAGTGGGCGGACTTACAGTGTCAGCGGCGTAAAGTGTGGCCAGACGTGCAGTGTGGGCGGACGTACAGTGTGGGCGGACGTACCGTTTGGGCGAACGCACAGTGTGGGTGGACGCACAGTATGGGCGGACGTACAGTGTGGGCGGACGTACCATGTGGGCGGACGTAAAGTGTGGGCCGACGTACAGTGTGGGCGGACGTACAGTGCGGGCGGACGTACAGTGTGGGCGGACGTATAGTGTGGGTGGACGTATAGTGTGGGCGGACGTACAGTGTGGGCGGACGTACAGTGCGGGCGGACGTACAGTGTGGGCGGACGTATAGTGTGGGTGGACGTATAGTGTGGGCGGACGTACAGTGTGGGCGGACGTAAAGTTTGGGCGGACGCACAGTGTGGGCGGACGTACAGTGTGGGTGTACGTACAGTGTGGGCCGACGTACCATGTGGGCGGACGTAAAGTGTGGGTGGACGTATAGTGTGGGCCGACGTACAGTGTGGGCGGACGTACAGTGTGGACGGACGTACAGTGTGGGTGGACGTATAGTGTGGGCGGACGTACAGTGTGGGCGGACGTACAGTGTGGGCGGACGGACAGTGTGGGTGGACGTATAGTGTGGGCGGATGTACAGTGTGGGCGGACATACAGTGTGGGCTGACGTACAGTGTGGGTGGACGTACAGTGTGGGCGGACGTACAGTGTGGGAGGACGTATAGTGTGGGCGCACGTACAGTGTGGGAGGACGCACATTGTGGACGGACGTATAGTGTGGGCGGACGTACAACGTGAGCGGACGTACATTGTGGGCGGACGTACAGTGTGGGCGGACGTACAATGTGGGCGGACGTACAGTGTCGGCGGACGTACAGTGTCGGCGGAAGTACACTATGGGCGGACTTACAGTGTGGGCGGACGTACAATGTGAGCGGACGTACAATGTGAACGGACGCACAGTTTGGGCGGACGTACAGTGTGGGCGGAGGTACAGTGTGGGCGGACGTACAGTGTGGGCGGAGGTACAGTGTGGGCGGACGTACAGTGTGGGCGGACGTACAGTGTGGGCGGACGTACAGTGTGGGCGGACGTACAGTGTGGGCGGACGTACAGTGCGGGCGGACGTACAGTGAGGGACATACATTGTGGGTGGACGTCTAGTGTTACGGGACATACAATGTGACGGACGGGGGGAGCGAGTGTGGTGTGTGGGCGGACTTATTGCGTGGTTGTGACCAGACTAGCGGTCTGAAAGTAACGGTCTAAGGTCGGTTTACCAACGTTTGCTGCTTAACAGTCAAGCCATGAGAGTTATTCTAGGCACAGGATCTCGCCACTCGTTAAGGTCGGAAAATAACGTCATTATTTACGACGTCATATCCAATTAAGAAATATTTGTTTATCCTAACGCGCTCTCAAAATGACGTCAACTTGGTCACGTCAGAACAACCAGTGGCGTAAATAACGACGTCATTTTCGGAACGTAACAAGTGGCGAGATCCTGTCATTCTAGGTGCATTAAATAGGTGGTATACCTTTCTTTCTTAATGCCTCTCCATATATAAACATGCTACAGTGCTAATAAGCCATGGTTACCCAAGGTTGGCCCGCAGCTTTCGGAAGTTGTTTGGCTTTTGACCGCGCGTCCATGGCTCGAGGGTTGTCCGCCGCTTTGAGCGTCCTCTCCGCGTGAATCGGAGGCTCTCGGGGGTTTTCCGGCGCGTCTCTGGCTCGAGCACCGCTGTCACCTGACGGGTGAAAATAGGTGTTATTAACGTTATGATCAAACATGAGTTTCCAGCCTAATATTGCCTGCTTCTGTACGCCATATCTTTAACCGTAGTTATTCCGCAGTTCTAGCGTTTTATTAAGGATGGGAACACGGCATATAGTGTGTTCGTTGTGTTACCGACCCCTGGGGCAGCCCAGGGGACGAGTAAAGAACAATGGAGCGGCCCACACGACTGTGCTTTATATTGGTGTTGCTGTACTACAGTGTACTATAACACTTTATGACATGACGTGGGTCGCTTCTTGCTCACCATGTTCACCGGCGGCTGGCGACAGAGAACGTCCGATGTTCATTCGGCTGAAAGTCAGGCTGTGAACAACAACAACAACGTTAAATCAATGTTACAAATATAACCCCCTCCCCGCGGAGGTGCTTGATACATTGCTGGGTTTGGGAGGGTCCCGCGGACCCTAAAACTACATGGCAGTGCCACAACGCCACAACATCCACGACTTGTCCAGTAAATTTGTGGTGAAATTAAACTGGTTAATTCAATGGGATTCGGTTTATTTAGCTTACATTTCTTAGATCATCATATTTATAGCATGCATCTGTCTATAGTAATGTGTCATGTCGAAACACTCTTCGAAACACCAATTTTACAGTTGCATATTAGGATTAATTTGAATAGAAATGTTAACACTATCGTATCTAAATACATGAAAATGCATAGAATATACATGAAAGACAAAAATACATGGACACGCATATCATACATATGAAGGATAAGAAGTACATTTTTTAACATTTAAAATGTTTACATTTTGTTGACAAGGGACAAGCATTTCGACATAACTAACGGTGAAATATTCTAAAATTATTAACAGAAATGACCTACCCGTACCGGTAGCACCCCCATCTACCCCGCTACGGACAACTGCCCCGACCCGGACCACTCCGATCTACCCCAACCCTCACCACCCCGACCTACCAAGTCACGGACACCTCCGACCTACCCCGAACCGGACCACTCCGATCTACCCCAACCCTCACCACTCCGACTTAACCCGACCCGGAGCGCTCCGACCTATCCCGACCAGGACCACTCCGACCTACCCCGACCCGCACCACTCCTACCTATCCAGACCAGGACCACTCCGACCTACCCCCACCCGCACCACTTCAAACAACCCTGACCCGGACCACTCCGACCTACCCCGACCCGGACCACTCCGACCAAACCCGACCCGGAACACTCCGACCTACCCCGACCAACACCGTTCCGAACTACCTCAACCGGGAGTACTCTGACCTACCCCGACCCGGACCACTCCGACCTACCCCGACCTCGACCACTCCAACCTACCCCGACCCGGACCACTCCGACCTACCACGACCCGGACCACTCCGACCCATCCCGACCCGGACCACTCCGACCTACCCCGACCTGGACCCCTGCCGACTTACCCCGACCCGGACCACTCCGACCAGGACTACTTCGACCTACTCCAACCTACCCCGACCGCACCAGCCCGACCTACCACGACCCGGACCACTCCGACCCATCCCGTCTCGGACCACTGCGACCTACCCCGACCCGGACCACTCCGACCTACCCCGACCCGGACCACTCCGACCTACCCCGACCCGGACCACTCCGACCTACCCCGACCCGGACCACTGCGACCTACCCCGACACGAACCACTCCGACCTACCCCGACCGGGACAATTCCGACCCGGACCATTCCGACCCGGACCACTCCGACCCGGACTATTACGACCTACTTCAACCTACCCCGACCGGACCACCCCGACCTACCCCGACCTCGACCACTCCAACCTACCCCGACCCGGACCACTCCGACATACCTCGAACCGGACCACGCCGACCTACCCCGACCGGGACACTCCGACCTACCCCGACCCAGACCACTCCGACCTACCCCAACCAGGACCACGCCGACCTCGACCCCTCCGACCTACCTCGACCCGGACCCCTGCCGACTTAACCAGACCCGGACCACTCCGACCCATCCCGACCCGGACCACTCCGACCTACCCCGACCTGGACCCCTGCCGACATACCCCGACCCGGACCACTCCGACCAGGACTACTTCGACCTACTCCAACCTACCCCGACCGCACCAGCCCGACCTACCACGACCCGGACCACTCCGACCCATCCCGTCTCGGACCACTCCGACCTACCCCGACCCGGACCACTCCGACCTACCCCGACCCGGACCACTCCGACCTACCCCGACCCGGACCACTCCGACCTACCCCGACCCGGACCACTGCGACCTACCCCGACCCGGACCACTCCGACCCATCCCGTCTCGGACCACTCCGACCTACCACGACCCGGACCACTCCGACCCATCCCGTCTCGGACCACTCCGACCTACCCCGACCCGGACCACTCCGACCTACCCCGACCGGGACCACTCCGATATACCCCGACCTGGACCACTCCGACCTACCCCGACCCGGACCACTCCGACCTACCCCGACCGGGACAATTCCGACCCGGACCATTCCGACCCGGACTATTACGACCTACTTCAACCTACCCCGAACGGACCACCCCGACCCACCCCGACCTCGACCACTCCAACCTACCCGGACCCGGACCACTCCGACATACCTCGAACCGGACCACTCCGACCTACCCCGACCGGGACACTCCGACCTACCCCGACCTCGACCACTCCGACCTACCCCGACCCGGACCACCACGACCTACCCCGACCAGGACCACGCCGACCTCGACCCCTCCGACCTACCTCGACCCGGACCCCTGCCGACTTAACCAGACCCGGACCACTCTGACCCGGACAACTTCGACCAACTACAACCTACCACGACCCGGACCACTCCGACCAACCCGGATCCGGACCACCCCGACCCACCCCGACCTCGATTACTCCGACCTACCCCGACCCGGACCACTCCGACCTACCCCGACCCGCACCACTCCGACCTACCCCGACCTGGACCACTCCGACCAACCCTGTCCCGGACCACTCCGATCTACCCCGACCCGGACTACCAAGACCTACCCCGAACCGGACCACTCCGAGCTACCCTGACCGGGACACTCCGACTTACCCCGACCTCGACCACTCCGACCTACCACGACCCGGACAACCCCGACCTCGACCACTCCGACCTACCCCGACCCGGACCACTCCTACCTACCACGACCCGGACCACTCCGACCCACCCCGACCCGGACCACTCCGACCTACCCCGACCCGCACCACTCCGACCTGCCCCGACCCGGACCACTCCGACCTACTTCGACCTGGAGCACTCTGACTTACCCCGACCCGGACCACTCCGATCCACCCCGACCCGGACAACCCCGACCTACCCCGACCTGGACCACTCTAACCTACCACGACCCGGACCACTCCGACCCACCCCGACCCGGACCCCTGCCGACTTACCCCGACCCGGACTACTTCGACCTGTTCCAACCTACCCTGACCCGGTCCACGCCGTCCTACTCCGACCCGGACCACTCTGACCCGGACTACTTCGATCTACACCAACCTACCACGACCCGGACCACTCAGACCTACCCCGACGCGGACCACTCCGACCTACCGGGACCCGGACCATCCGACCTCGACCACTCCGACCTACCGCGACCCGGACCACTCCGACCTACCCCGAACCGAACAACTCCGCCCTACCCCGACCCGGACCACCACGACCTACATCGACCCGGACCACACCGACCTACCCCGACCCGGACCACTCCGACCTACCACCATCCGGACCACTCCGACCAACCCCGAACCGGACTACCAAGATCTACCCCAAACCGGACCACTCCGAGCTACCCCGACCGGGACACTCCGACTTACCCCGACCTCGACCACTTCGACCTACCCCGACCCGGACCACTCCGACCTACCCCGACCCGGACTACTACAACCTACACCGGCCCGGACCACCACGACCTACCCCGACCCAGACCACTCCGACCTATCGCCAACCGGACCACTCCGACCTACCCCGATCCGGACCACTCCGACCCACCCCGACCTCGACCACTCCGACCTACCCCGACCTCGACCAGCCCGACCTACTCCGACCTGGACCACCCCGACCTACCCCGACCTCGACCACTCCAACCTACCCCGACCCGGACCACTCCGACCTATCCCGACCCGGACCACTCCGACATACCCCGACCTGGACCCCTGCCGACCTACCCCGACCTGGACCACCCCGACCCGGACTACTCCGCCCTACCCCGACCCGGACCACCACGACCTACACCGACCCGGACCACACCGACCTACCCCGACCCGGACCACTCCGAAATACTCCGACTCGGACCTCTCCGACCTACCCCGATCCGGACCACTACGACCTACCCCGACCCGGACCACTACGACCTACCCCGACCCGGACCACTACGACCTACCCCGACCCGGACCACTCTAGCCTACCCCGACCCGGACCACCCCGACCCGGACCACTACGACCTACCCCGACCCGAACCACCACGACCTACCCCGACCCAGACAACACGGACCCACCCCTACCCGGACCATTAAAGACCTATCCCGCCCCGGACCAATTCGACCCGGACCAATCCGACCCGGACCACTCCGACCCGGAGCACTCCGACCTACCCGACCTGGACACTCAGACCTACCCCGACCAGGACCACTCAGACCTACCCCGACCCGGACCACCCCGACCTACCCCGACCTCGACCACTCCGACCTACTTCGACCTGGACCACTCAAACCTACCCCGACCCGGACCACTCCGACCTACCCCGACCCGGACCACCCCGACCTACCCCGACCTCGACCACTCCGACCTACTCCGACCTGGACCACTCCGACCTACCCCGACCCGGACCACTCCGACCTACCCCGACCCGGACCACTCCGACCTACTCCGACCTGGACCACTCCGACCTACCCCGACCCGGACCACTCCGACCTACCCCGACCCGGACCACTCCGACCTACCCCGACCTCGACCACTCCGACCTGGACCACCCCGACCTCGACCACTCCGACCTGGACCACTCCGACCTGGACCACTCCGACCTACCCCGACCCGGACCACTCCGACCTACCCCGACCCGGACCACTCCGACCTACCCCGACCTCGACCACTCCGACCTACTCCGACCTGGACCACTCCGACCTACCCCGACCCGGACCACTCCGACCTACCCCGACCCGGACCACTCCGACGTACCCCGACCCGGACCACTCCGACCTACCTTGACCGGAGGATTCTGACTGGCTGCTGCCAGACCACAGAACCTACTCCGGCCTTGACCACCCCGACCTGCCCGCTTCCCCGCCCCGTAAGAAAATCGATTGTCCTTACTTGGCGAGCCTCTCCTGCACCACGTCGATCACAGGCCTTTCTGCCGGATCAAACCGACAACATAATTTGTGGACGTCGCCTAGACCTGTGTTCTCCGGCAGGCGCTTGTACTTGTCGGAACCCTTTGGCAATATATTGGCCGTCATTGCCGTCAACACATTGTCAAGATTATTCTGATCTTTCAGTTCTCTTTTCCAGGGAAACTCATAATCAGGCGAGAGTAGGCAAAATACGATCATGCCGTAACACCAAATGTCCACGGACTTCAAAGCTGTGATGTCTGCCGATGCCAGGGTTTCCAGGAGCTGTTCTGGTGCGAAGAATGCCTTTGTTCCCCGGTGTACACGCTCTGTTACACTGTGCAGAACAGATGCGGTTTGGAGGTGTCTTGCCCTGGCTTCACCAAAGTCTGCGAGCTTGAACATAACTAAATCCCCGGAATTCCTGACCAAAACGTTAGCCGGCTTGAGGTCTCTGTGGCAGATGTCTTTATGATGAAGGAAAGCCAAACCCATCGCAATGTCCAATGCTGCTTTATGAAGCACCCCTCGCTTCACTCCAACTTCTTCAACAAGGTCTGCTTCTGCCAGAACACTCAACAGCTCCGCCAGTGTGCTGCCTTCTCGAGAACCCTCCGTCTCAGGAATCTTCATTTCGTCGAGATTAAACTCAAGAAATTCCAAAACAAGACTGAAAGGTTCGAGACACACTCCCCGAACACACACAATATTGGGGTGGCTTGTCTTGCTGAGGAGCTTAATTTCTTTAGCAAACAGCTGGACTGCATCGTCATCCAACACCCGCTTGATCACGACTCTGGAATTATCTGAAGATAAAATATATTAGAAAATAATTACACAGATCATGATAATATATCGTTGACATTGAAGTAAACTAAACCCAAAACATGCGCCATATTGGGATATGTTCTTGGAGCTAAGCGAAAGTTCATTTGTAATGCTGCCAGACGCGTTACATGTGGATACGGGGCGGGCGTCTCATCGGAAGGCCACAATATAACGTATAAGGAATCTCAAGCATTGTTGTGTCTGCTGCTAAAATAAAGACTTAAAATAAACCGTATGACACTTTCAGGTAATAAATGAAGTTGCGGGAGAAGGGTGGGGTGGATGTGCGCTTCCGATAAAAATAAACCAGAATATTCTCCGACAGGACCGGACTGTAAAATATCAATGGAGTCACGTTCTGATTATTGCAACTATAATCTACAGTTGTCATAAGTAAGATGTGCAGAATGAGAAAACATGCAATAAATCATTGAACTGTAAGAACTGCATTACGTATTCCACATGGTGAGACAAGGGTCCGCCTCGATAGCTCAGTGGGCTAGAGCGCTCGCATTGAGTGCTCTGGTCACCTGAGAGCCTAACAACACGTGGATCGATGGTTCGAGCCCCGCTGTGGCCATGTCTGTGTGGTCGCAGGATAAAGATCCCATGTCCTTCTTCGGAAGGAGTAGGGGTTACCCTCGGGGACATGGCTCCACTCTCCCTTCCTTCTCCTATTGACGCGATATGACCAAAAAGTGGTTAAAGCGTCCTGGATATACAACCAACTAATCATGGTGAGACAAACGTCCATAATAGAGCCAAACCATGAGCCATCAAAAAAAATACGCTTATGATAATGGCTTTATATCCTGTAATCTCACCAGCTTTCAGAGTACCACTGATGACTCTGCCAAACCCTCCTCTGGCTATCTCACGACCTTCCTTTACATCGGATCGCGCCAGGATTTTGACGCCAGACGTCGCGAGCTCGTCTCTCAAGACCTGCATCTGGCGCAATGAAAGGAAAAACTCATTGAAACATATCAGACCATAACATATCATCACATAACATATTACAACATGAAATACAAGTCCAAGGCAGTGGGTTGACGGTCGGTGTGACGGCCGCACTAGGCTGACGGTCGGTGTGACGGCCGCACTGGGCTGACGGTCGGTGTAACGGCCGCGCTGGGCTCACGGTCGGTGTGACGGCCGCACTGGGCTGACGGTCAGTGTGACGGCCGCACTGGGTTGACGGTCGGTGTGACGGCCGCACTGGGCTGACGGTCAGTGTGACGGCCGCACTGGGCTAACGGTCGGTGTGACGGCCGCACTGGACTGACGGTCAGTGTGACGGCCGCACTGGGCTGACGGTCGGTTTGACGGCCGCACTAGGCTGACGGTCGGTGTGACGGCCGCACTGGGCTGACGGTGAGGTCGGTGTGACGGCCGCACTGGGCTGACGGTCGGTGTGACGGCCGCACTTGGCTGACGGTCAGTGTGACGGCTGCACTGGGCTAACGGTCGGTGTGACGGCCGCACTGGGCTGACGGTCGGTGTGACGGCCGCACTAGGCTGACGGTCGGTGTGACGGCCGCACTGGGCTAACGGTCGGTTTGACGGTCGCACTGGGCTAACGGTCGGTGTGACGGCCGCACTGGGCTGACGGTCGGTTTGACGGCCGCACTGGGCTGACGATCGGTATGACGGCCGCACTGGGCTGACGGTCGGTGTGACGGCCGCACTGGGCTAACGGTCGGTGTGACGGCCGCACTGGGCTGACGGTCGGTGTGAAGGCCGTGGGCTGACGGTCGGTGTGACGGCCGCATTGGGCTGACGGTCGGTGTGACGGCCGCACTGGGCTGACGGTCGGTGTGACGGCCGCACTGGGCTGACGGTGGGTGTGACGGCCACACTGGGTTGACGGTCGGTGTGACGGCCGCACTTGGCTGACGGTCGGTGTGACGGCCGCACTGGGCTGACGGTCGGTGTGACGGCCGCACTGGGCTGACGATCGGCGTGACGGCCGCACTGGGCTGATGGTCGGGTCGCTGTGACGGCCGCACTGGGCTGACGGTGAGGTCGGTGTGACGGCCGCACTGGGATGACGGTCGGTGTGACGGCCGCACTGGGCTGACGGTCGGTGTGACGGCCGCACTGGGCTGACGGTCGGTGTGACGGCCGCACTTGGCTGACGGTCGGTGTGACGGCCGCACTGGGCTGACGGTCGGTGTGACGGCCGCACTGGGCTGACGATCGGCGTGACGGCCGCACTGGGCTGACGGTGGATGTGACGGCAACACTGGGTTGACGGTCGGTGTGACGGCCGATCTGGGCTGACGGCCGGTGTGACGGCCGCACTGGGCTGCCGTTCGGGTCGGTGTGACGGCCGCACTGGGCTGACGGTCGGGTCGGTGTGACGGCCGCACTGGGCTGACGGTCGGGTCGGTGTGACGGCCGCACTGGGCTGACGGCCGGTGTGACGGCCGCACTGGGCTGACGGTCGGGTCGGTGTGACGGCCGCACTGGGCTGACGGCCGGTGTGACGGCCGCACTGAGCTGACGGTCGGGTCGGTGTGACAGCCGCACTGGGCTGACGGTCGGTGTGACGGCCGCACTGGGCTGACGGTCGGTGTGACGGCCGCACTGGGCTGACGGTCGGGTAGGTGTGATGGCCGCACTGGGCTGACGGTCGGGTAGGTGTGACGGCCGCACTGGGCTGACGGTCGGGTCGGTGTGACGGCCGCACTGGGCTGACGGTCGGTGTGACGGCCGCACTGGGCTGACGGTCGGTGTGACGGCCACAGTGGGTTGACGGTCGGGTCGGTGTGACGGCCGCACTGGGCTGACGGTCGGGTAGGTGTGACGGCCGCACTAGGCTGACGGTCGGGTAGGTGTGACGGCCGCACTGGGCTGACGGTCGGTGTGACGGCCGCACTGGGCTGACGGTCGGTGTGACGGCCGCACTGGGCTGACGGTCGGTGTGACGGCCGCATTGGGCTGACGGTCGGTGTGACGGCCGCACTGGGCTGACGGTCGGTGTGACGGCCGCACTGGGCTGACGGTGGGTGTGACGGCCACACTGGGTTGACGGTCGGTGTGACGGCCGCACTTGGCTGACGGTCGGTGTGACGGCCGCACTGGGCTGACGGTCGGTGTGACGGCCGCACTGGGCTGACGATCGGCGTGACGGCCGCACTGGGCTGATGGTCGGGTCGCTGTGACGGCCGCACTGGGCTGACGGTGAGGTCGGTGTGACGGCCGCACTGGGATGACGGTCGGTGTGACGGCCGCACTGGGCTGACGGTCGGTGTGACGGCCGCACTGGGCTGACGGTCGGTGTGACGGCCGCACTTGGCTGACGGTCGGTGTGACGGCCGCACTGGGCTGACGGTCGGTGTGACGGCCGCACTGGGCTGACGATCGGCGTGACGGCCGCACTGGGCTGACGGTGGATGTGACGGCAACACTGGGTTGACGGTCGGTGTGACGGCCGATCTGGGCTGACGGCCGGTGTGACGGCCGCACTGGGCTGCCGTTCGGGTCGGTGTGACGGCCGCACTGGGCTGACGGTCGGATTGGTGTGACGGCCGCACTGGGCTGACGGTCGGGTCGGTGTGACGGCCGCACTGGGCTGACGGCCGGTGTGACGGCCGCACTGGGCTGACGGTCGGGTCGGTGTGACGGCCGCACTGGGCTGACGGTCGGGTCGGTGTGACAGCCGCACTGGGCTGACGGTCGGTGTGACGGCCGCACTGGGCTGACGGTCGGTGTGACGGCCGCACTGGGCTGACGGTCGGGTAGGTGTGATGGCCGCACTGGGCTGACGGTCGGGTAGGTGTGACGGCCGCACTGGGCTGACGGTCGGGTCGGTGTGACGGCCGCACTGGGCTGACGGTCGGTGTGACGGCCGCACTGGGCTGACGGTGGGTGTGACGGCCACACTGGGTTGACGGTCGGTGTGACGGCCGCACTTGGCTGACGGTCGGTGTGACGGCCGCACTGGGCTGACGGTCGGTGTGACGGCCGCACTGGGCTGACGATCGGCGTGACGGCCGCACTGGGCTGATGGTCGGGTCGCTGTGACGGCCGCACTGGGCTGACGGTGAGGTCGGTGTGACGGCCGCACTGGGATGACGGTCGGTGTGACGGCCGCACTGGGCTGACGGTCGGTGTGACGGCCGCACTGGGCTGACGGTCGGTGTGACGGCCGCACTTGGCTGACGGTCGGTGTGACGGCCGCACTGGGCTGACGGTCGGTGTGACGGCCGCACTGGGCTGACGATCGGCGTGACGGCCGCACTGGGCTGACGGTGGATGTGACGGCAACACTGGGTTGACGGTCGGTGTGACGGCCGATCTGGGCTGACGGCCGGTGTGACGGCCGCACTGGGCTGCCGTTCGGGTCGGTGTGACGGCCGCACTGGGCTGACGGTCGGGTTGGTGTGACGGCCGCACTGGGCTGACGGTCGGGTCGGTGTGACGGCCGCACTGGGCTGACGGCCGGTGTGACGGCCGCACTGGGCTGACGGTCGGGTCGGTGTGACGGCCGCACTGGGCTGACGGTCGGGTCGGTGTGACAGCCGCACTGGGCTGACGGTCGGTGTGACGGCCGCACTGGGCTGACGGTCGGTGTGACGGCCGCACTGGGCTGACGGTCGGGTAGGTGTGATGGCCGCACTGGGCTGACGGTCGGGTAGGTGTGACGGCCGCACTGGGCTGACGGTCGGGTCGGTGTGACGGCCGCACTGGGCTGACGGTCGGTGTGACGGCCGCACTAGGCTGACGGTCGGTGTGACGGCCACAGTGGGTTGACGGTCGGGTCGGTGTGACGGCCGCACTGGGCTAACGGTCGGGTAGGTGTGACGGCCGCACTAGGCTGACGGTCGGGTAGGTGTGACGGCCGCACTGGGCTGACGGTCGGTGTGACGGCCGCACTGGGCTGACGGTCGGTGTGACGGCCGCACTGGGCTGACGGTCGGGTCGGTGTGACGGCCGCACTGGGCTGACGGTCGGTGTGACGGTCGCACTGGGCTGACGGTCGGGTTGGTGTGACGGCCGCACTGGGTTGACGTTCGGTGTGACGGCCGCACTGGGCTGACGGTCGGGTTGGTGTGACGGCCACACTGGGTTGACGGTCGGTGTGACAGCCGCACTGGGTTGACGGTCGGTGTGACGGCCGCACTGGGCTGACGGTCGGGTTGGTGTGACGGCCACACTGGGTTGACGGTCGGTGTGACGGCCGCACTGGGCTGACGGTCGGTGTGACGGCCGCACTGGGTTGACGGTCGGGTCGGTGTGACGGCCGCACTGGGTTGACGGTCGGTGTGACGGCCGCACTGGGTTGACGGTCGGTGTGACGGCCGCACTGGGCTGACGGTCGGCGTGACGGCCACACTGGGTTGACGGTCGGTGTGACGGCCGCACTGGGCTGACGGTCGGTGTGACAGCCGCACTGGGCTGACGGTCGGGTCGGTGTGACGGCCACACTGGGTTGACGGTCGGTGTGACGGCCGCACTGGGCTGACGGTCGGTGTGACGGCCGCACTGGGTTGACGGTCGGGTCGGTGTGACGGCCGCACTGGGTTGACGGTCGGTGTGACGGCCGCACTGGGCTGACGGTTGGTGTGACGGCCGCGCTGGGCTGACGGTCGGTGTGACGGCCGCACTGGGTTGACGGTCGGTGTGACGGCCGCACTGTGCTCACGGTCCGGTCGGGGTGACGGCCGCACTGGGTTGACGGTCGGGTAGGTGTGACGGCCGCACCCGCCCTTAACTCAAAGACAACGAGGAATGTCTGTCGTGTAACAGCGCAAATGTAATTGTCTGCACAGCAAACAGGTCAGCCGGAGGTTGAGGGTCGAAGCGTTGAACGGCCCAAGCGAAAGAGAAAATATGACTTTTATGTGTTTGCCAACAAAAAGAACAGTTTGTGGAAACTGACTGGTTTAATTTTCTTTGTTATTAATATAGAGACAGACCATAAATATATATTATGGCAAGTCTCATACCCTCTTTTATTTCATTGTGATCAAATAATTAAAGGTTGGACTCTAATGACATATTGTTTTCACTTTATAAATGTCTTCATAAAACCAATGTGATAGGGTTTGCATGTGGGGCAGGTTGGTGGCTAATGTGAGCGACATAGCGAAACTGACAACTAAGTCTTTTCGGGTGTTTATTTCATTCTTTAACACCCTGTAAAAAACAGGAAAATAATAAATAAATAAAACATGTTTAACAATTAGCGATATATTACAATAGTATTGTTGATCATTAGTTATAACATTAGAATATATAAATCAGTACAGTTGAATTACCTTATCTACAATTGACCAAATAAGTATTACAGATAGACTAGTAGACCTAATTAATATCAATATACAAACCTTAGAGTGCTATGTTTCTCACATGACAGATATGTCTTGTTTCTTGGACAAGTCAATGTACGTTACCTGCACAGAGTACAGGTTGCCCAGGCGCAAGTTTAATTTGACTCTGGCTAATGCTAGATTTTTTTTGGCTGTTGCTAACGATGCGTTGTTATTCAATGGATAGATGGCCCTCGCCACAAAAGAACCACACTATGGCTATGGCAAGCCAAAAGAAATAACGAGTAATTAGTTGACACACATTTGACAACCTTGAAGCTCAAAATATGGCAAGCCAAATCGCATAAATAAATAAATAATTGACATTATCACACCAATAATACATAAGCTTACATTGGGAATAATGTAAGTAAGTTTATACGGTCCCTTGAGTTCTGGAGGAAATAGGGAGAATGACCCAAAAGATATAATTGCAGTGAAAATTCAGGTCTAGACTTTTGACCCTCAGGATTATTCACTTTCAGTCCTTAATTTTAATCTTGCTACAAATGATCTGTTGAAAATACTAAAGTTTTTCACAGGGAAGGTATAAAAAATTAAACAATGATTGGAGGAAAAATATTGTAGATCTAAACAAGGTTTTATTTTCAATATAAAAATGTTCTTACAATTAAAAGAATAAATATTCAATTTAGATATTAAAATTAAGCAAACGCCTAGCAAAATTGTATAAGGTAAACCGGTAAAACCGAGGAATTTGCCGCTTCCACCCTGTAGCGCCATCTGTTGACATATTTGCCGCTTGTCACTTCAAATGGCTGCGCGCATGTTACAAATGAAATGTGGAATATCGCCGGTATTTTGGACATCAGCAGTTCTTTAAAGAAACAAACTATACGTAAATAGATAGTTTAAGGTATGTAGAATTCAAATATAATAAGGATGGAACGTGGTATTCACCCATAAAGTGACACTAGTCAGATTAACGTGGAGCGGTTTCAAATCGCTGAGGATTTGCAAGCTGCACTTCAGGACCGTGGCCAAGCCGTAGCGAGGCCTGGGTGCTTCAAGCCTACGTCACCTTATGACGTGTGCTTTAGTATATTTGTGGAACTGCGTTTGCTGCCAATGGAGTGTCAGCATGGAGAAATATTGTTTGTGTCTTAAAAAAGGATAACATTGCAGTACAAACATAAGTTTAGTATCATTAAAATGGTCTAATGTTGCTTTCTCACGTCAGTGATTTTGAAAGTGATCGTCAGATCGAGGCAAATTCGCGGTTATCACTAAGCTTAATATCAGGTTATAATGTAGTATTTCTGGTCCCAGGCCCGAATGGACGCCGGTTCTACCCTAGAACGTTTTAGGCGGGTTTCGAACCGGGGACCTTTCGCATCCCGAGCGAACACCTTACACGTTAGGCCAAAGGGAAATTCCCATTTGGCCCGAGGCGCTTGGTGTGTTTTATCCACCGGGCCTGGGCCGAGATATCACACTAAGTCTAAGACTTACTCATAGAGCCAAGACTAGATTATTGATTACCTCTAGTAGAGGTCATTCTACAAAGTTTAGTAGAAGTAATAAACTGATAGAGATCTAAATCTTACCTAGTGGCGCTAAATCACCCTGAGTGGGTGATTTAGCACTAAATCTTACCTTGCTGGCCGTGTTCGTTCTAGCCGAGATAAATATTTCGTTGATGTTTACTTGCCGCTCTTGTTTTCGCCGGTTACGTTGTCCCCTAATAAACTGGCCTCCTCTTGCGTTACCAGTTTACTCCTTTTGATCAAAGCGGTTTCTCCTTTTGGCAAAGTGGTTTCTGTTAACTTCTTTCAATCTTTGCCTTGTCAGGGTAAAAGCGTCGAATATCGGACACGTTTGGTCTTGCACGTTCTGTTATCCGTCCGTTTTATTGTTGTCAAGGTTGCATCAAAGCTAGCCCGCAAATTCAGCCCGCAATTTCAGCCCGCAAATTCACTATTGGCCAATTAGTCATTTTGATAATAGATCACATATGATACCTTCTAGACAACAGATTTAGCCCCCCAATTTGAGAACGGCGAAGAGAGCAACGCCATTTTATTGCATAAAATCAACGCCAGGAGACACTTTGATACAAATGCAATCTTCAAACCGGCCACAAAAAAATCAGTAAACGACCTCAGTACCCCCTATTTATACCCCCTTAATGGATGGCCATGTCGGCCATTTTGGCGGCCATTCGCTCAAAATCTGGGAAGAGTTCCCTCCGGGGACCCTAGAGTACGACTAAAGCTTCTAACCGGCCGACAAAATTCAGCAAGGGGCCACAGTAGCCCCATATTTGGGGTCCGAGTCCCATAATGGACGGTCAGGTCGCCCATTTTGGCGGCCATTAGCTCAAAATTTGGGACGTGTCCCCTCCGTTTTATTTCATTAAATCAACCCCAGGGGACCCTAGAGTAAGACTAAAGCTCCTAACCGGCCGACAAAATTCAGCAAAGGACCATAGTACTCCCCTATTTGGGGTCCGACCCTCCCAAATGTATGGTCAGGTCGGCCATTTTGGCGGCCATTAGCTCAACATCTGGGAAGTGTCCCTGTTGAGCCCTCAAATGTAACAATTTCCCTCAAATGTAAAAACCCGCAAATGTAACAACGTTTTTCTGTCTAATGTAACAAAACCCTCAAATGCAGTAACTTTTTTCGCACAAATGTAAAACCGCCTTCAAATGTAACAAAATATGTCCCTCATATATAATAAAACGTCAACCGCAATTGTAAAACTTGTTTTCCCTCTAATGTGGTAAACTCTGTCAACCACAATTGTAACAACCGTTTTTCCCTCTAATGTAACATTTTCCAAACCCGATTTTAAAGTGTTCCGGAAACAAATACTAAGGGCAGATTCGGTATGCGGGGTCTCGAATCGGGATACGTTTGATAAATCGGCACCTGATATGTCAAATCAGGATACGAGGAGTCGAATATTGATTAAATGATCCAATCCGGATCTGAGGGGTCAAATCTGGGTCCGATGGGTCTAATCCGGATCAGATGGCTACAATCGGGATTCGACGGGACTAAGCCGGTTCTTAGGGTCAATCTGGATTTCAGGGGTCCAATCTAGGTCTCAGGGGTCCAATCTGGACCTCATGGGTCCAATCTGGACCTCAGGGGTCCAATCTGGACCTCAGGGGTCCAATCTTGATCTCAGGGGTCCAATCTGGCCTCATGTCAATCCGGATCTGAGGGTCAATTCGGGTCGGAGGGGTCAATCCGGGTCGGAGGGGTCATGCAATCCGGGTCGGAGGGGTCGATCTGGATCTGAGGGGTCAATCTGGATATCATTGGTCCAATCTGGATATCATTGGTCCAATCTGGATATCATTGGTCCAATCTGGATATCATTGGTCCAATCTGGATATCATTGGTCCAATCTGGATATCATTGGTCCAATCTGGATATCATTGGTCCAATCTGGATATCATTGGTTAAATCTGGGTCCGAAGGGGTCAATCTGGATCTTAAGTGTTAAATGTGGATCTCAAGGGTTAAATCTGGATCTCAAGGGTTAAATCTGGATCTCAAGGGTTAAATCTGGATCTCAAGGGCTAAATCTGGATCTCAAGGGTTAAATCTGGATGAGAGGGTTTAATCTGGATCAGGGGATTACATTTTTATCCTAGGGGTCAAATCTTCATCTGAAGGGTTTAATCCGGTTCTAAGGGGTCAATCTGGATGTCAGGGGCCTAATCTGGATCTCAGAGGTCCAACCTGGAAAATTTTACATTTGCTGTTGACGTTTATATTACATTTGAGGGAAATGTGTTTTTACATTTAAAGGCGATGCTACATTTACGGGAAAAAAGTTACTACATTTGTGGGTTTTGTTACATTAGAGGGCAAAAAGTTGTTACATTTGCAGGTTTTTACATTAGAGGGAAATAGTTGCATTTGAGGGCTCAACAGTCCCCTCCGTTTTATTTCATTAAATCAATCATAGGGGACCATAGAGTCAGCCATAGGGTAATCATAATCAGTAATCGTAATCGATTGTAATCGATTACATTTTCCAAGTAATCGTAATCGTAATCGATTGCATTGGTTTTAAAAGCAATGTAATCGTAATCGATTACATTGCTTATGTAATCGTAATCATGATTACTTTTGGCGATTACTTTACAATGTTGACTCAGGCTGTTTTAGTCTCCAAACTGAGCTTCACAGTTTCTATTTCGCCCGTATCATCAAAGGAAACAGGCCACCGCAGTCCTACTGTAGAGATGCCCCCCTCCCCCCCCTCCCTACCCTTCCGGTCCCTCTTGCCCCATCCGAGACGTAACCAGACCTAACAATTAAGCTGGCTGGGTAACCGAAAGTGGATCCCCTTCTAATCCCATACTTTTTTGCATTGGATAACTAGGGACGGTCCAGAGCCACCTGTGTTTTTGGGATTGGGTAGGTGGGGGCTGTGATGGCATGGTGTTAGATGCTTGTGTTATTTATTGTTCTCTATATAGATGGATTGGAAGATGTGTTGTTATAAAACGAACTTGACTAGGTTCTATACTGGGGTGCTACAACGTATGGTATGGACGCCCGTGTCCTATAGCATTGTGGTGTTATTTATTACCTGCCATTTTACCTAGAGGCCATAAGTTCTGTTACCCACGGCACCTCCTTCTATAAGGAAGACAAGAATCAATGCAGCGGATTTGTATCAAAAATATATAATTTGTGTTTTTACATTGAGGTTACTATTTAATATAACTAATATAATAACTTTTATACTTATGTTTTGATTAACTTCAAAATAATATTTAGAATACCTTATCACGATCGAGAGTTGTTCTTCAAGTGACTACCGTGGGTTGTTCCCTTCATTAAATGCCCTCAAAAAATGCTCCCGTCGGGAATTGAACACACATTCGTATGATCATAAATCCACCGCTCTCCCAACCAAGCTGCCTATTATTCATCAAACTGCTGGTATTTGGATCCCCTGCTTCTGAACTCGTTCCCGCCAAATATGTGTGGTCATACTCTTCCAATGTTCACTGTGTGTTGAAAAAACTACTTAAAGGTCTAGTTCAGAGCCCATTTATGAAAACACGTAGAAAGTAATCACGATTACTTTTAATGTAATCGTAATGGTAATTGATTACTTTCATATTTCCTATAATCGTAATCGTAATCATGACATTTCCAAGCAATCGTAATCCATAACATTTACAATGTAATCATCCCAAGCCTGCTTAGATTACGACTAAATCTTTAAGCCGGCCAACAAAAATTCAGGGGACCTCAGTACCCCTCTATTTGGGGTCCAACCCCCCTTTATAGGTGGTCAGGTTGGCCATTTTGGCGGCCGTTAGCTCAAAATCTCGGAAGTTTGAGCATAACGGCCACCAAAATGGCCGACCTTACCATCCATTAGGGGGGGTCGGACCCCAAATAGGGGGGTACTGAGGTCCTTTACTGAATTATTTCGGCCGGTTCGAAGGTTTAGGCGTACTCTAGGGCCTCCTAGGGTTGATTTAATGAAAAAAAACGGAGGGGACACTTCCCAGATTTCGAGCTAATAGCCGACCTTACCTTCCATTAGGGGGTCGCACCCCAAATAGGGGGGTACTGAGGTCCTTTACTGAATTATTTCGGCCGGTTTAAAAGATTGTATCGTATCAAAAAGTCCCATATGGTTGATTTTATGAAATAAAACAACGTTATACCTCTCGCAGTTTCTCAAATTGGGATCTAAATCTGTTGTCTAGAACGTATCATTTGTGAGCTATTATCAAAATGACTAATTGGCCAATAGTGAATTTGCGGGCTGAAATTGCGGGCTCAATTTGCGGGCTAGCTTTGATGCAGCGTCGTCAAGGTTACACACCAATAGAAACCATCCCCAGGTTAAGTAATGCAAAAACCCAAATTTTCAACCCCATGCTAGAAAAAAAGTCGGAAACCATGTTTGACTATATGGGCCATAGGAAATTATAGAGAAACTATAGGGAGATAGGGAGCCGCCAGCAAGTAACATATGGTAAGGACGCATCATGTAGCTTTTGTACAATTCGTAATGGTTCGGAATGACTTTTTTTTTGTGAAAAAAAAAAACTCGTTCTGCGACGAAATTTGGAATGAGTTTCTTTTTTGATAAAAAAATAACTCCTTCCGCGACGAAGTCGTTGTGGAACGAGTTATCCTTTTCGTGAAAAAAAATAAGTCGTGCTCCAAAAAAAAATATCGCGATGTCCTAAACCGGGCACCGTATCATCGGACCAACAACGCAGCAAGTTTTTACTTTTGTACCGTGGGGCCCATCTGCCAGAAAAATATTTGATTTGATGAATGTAAAACTGAAGTGCATGAGGGGGGAGATCTTACCTTTAACTGCATATCAGGATGCGGATCCAATAATTTAAACAACGGTTGATGGATTGGGGTTTAACGGCACTGTCAGCCTGCAGATTTTATCTGCTCCAAAAATATAAAATCACCGGTTTCAATTCTTATATAGCTAGGCTCCTTACTAGCCCCAAACATATGGCGCTGTTGCCGAGAACAATTTAATATATTGTACAAATTTATTAAATTGTTCTCGGCAACAGCGCCATATGTTTGGGGCTAGTAAGCAGCCTATATAAGAATTGAAACCGGTGATTTTATCTGCTCCAAAAATATAAAATCACCGGTTTCAATTCTTATATAGGCTCCTTACTAGCCCCAAACATATGGCGCTGTTGCCGAGAACAATTTAATATATTGTACAAAAGCTACATGATACATCCTTACCATGTTACTTGCTGGCGGCTCCCAGCTCTTCACGCTTTTACCTGGATCGCTATGTAGACACTCTCCCATTGTTTTGGCGACAATCGGGCTGACTTGGAAGGTAGCCAAGACTGCACGTAACCAGCTTAGTAGCTGCTTGACAACCGCATTTGCCGCCACCCCCCCCCCCCCCCGAGGTTGGGGGGCAGAGTCACTACGTTCCTTACTGCGTGTACATGTGTGTACCTACCTACATTCTTCAGTCGTTTCCCATCCTCGCGCCAAAGCTGACAAAAAAAAAATCGGGATGCCACCCCGGCTTTCGAATGACTTAAAAAAAAATCGTTCTGCGACGAGGTTCGGAATGACTTTTTTTTTTGAAAAAAAAAACTCCTTCCGCGACGAAGTTCGGAATGACTTTTTTTTTGAAAAAAAAAAATCGTTCCGCGACGAAGTTCGGAATGACTTTAAAAAAAAAAAAAAAAAAAAAAAACGTTCTGCGACGAAATTTGGAATGAGTTTCTTTTTTGATAAAAAAATAACTCGTTCCGCGACGAAGTTCGGAATGACTTTTTTTTTGAAAAAAAAAACTCGTTCTGCGACGAAATTTGGAATGAGTTTCGTTTTTGATAAAAAAATAACTCCTTCCGCGACGAAGTCCTTGTGGAGCGAGTTATTTTGTTTGTGAAAAAAAATAAGTCGTGCTCCAAAAACGGGCACCGTATCATCGGACCAACAACGCAGCAAGTTTTTACTTTTGTACCGTGGGGCCCATCTGCCAGAAAAATATTTGATTTGATGAATGTGAAACTGAAGTGCATGAGGGGGGAGATCTTACCTTTAACTGCATATCAGGATGCGGATCCAATAATTTAAACAACGGTTGATGGATTGGTGTTTAACGGCACTTTCAGCCTGCAAGGCCTTATCCTGCCATTTGAAAAAGGGAGGGGTTATATTCACCACATCAAGGGCAGGGGGCAGGGGTGGGGGGGGGGGGGGGGTCCGCGCCTCAGGTGGTCTAAATTTTGCATTGGAAAATGGTATTCTTACCTTAAACATGGGGCGTCCGGACCCCCCCCCCCCCCCTCTTTATCTGCCACGGGGAGGTGGGGTGGGTGCTGGGTGGCTTGGTGGGGAGTGGCCAGGCGACCCAGCGGGCAGGGGGTGAGTGAGAAACTAGGGAGTGAGGGGGGATGCTTCACTGAGTATCCAGAGGCTGGGATCGTGGACTGAGGAATCTGGACAGGGGACCAAGCGTTGTCGAAATGAGGCCAGAATCAGGAACTTGGGGTGGGGGGGGGGGGGGGTCAGGACCTAGGAGGGTGGGTGGGAGCGGGGTGAAATTCGGCCAGGGGGCGAGGTGGACTGGGAGGGGGGATACGGACCCACTTGGGTAGGTCTGAGGGGCCGGGTAGACAGGGAACTAAGGGCAGCGGTGGGAAAACGTCGGGATAGAGGCAGATATCGGGGGGGGGGGGGGGTGTCCTCCTTGGGAACTTGAAATACATCGCAAAAATGACATTTTGTAGATGCAACCCAATGGCAACCCCCTCCCCCCCTCCAATTTTTTTTTTGACACCCGCGGTTTTTCTTACCCCCTCCCCCCATCGGATGCAAGGTTTCAGGGAGCGAAGAGCCCCAACCCCGTTGCAAATTCTTAGATCCTACCCTGCGGGGAGTGACGTCTCAATGCACACGAGTGCTGAAATTATGACATCCAGTGTCCGACATTTGACACCCCCCTTTGGCTCAAAAATATGACGCAAATACCAAAACTATGCAACTTATATTTTCTTCGATTGAACGCAATTTATATACTAAATATTGCATTTAACATATATCTGTAATCTCTATACATTTACTACCGTTATGAACTATATTTTGTTGATATACGTACCATCAAAGAAGTACAAATAAAAGATATCGAAGCTTCTTCTGCACTTCTTGACCTCAAAAAATTAACGCGCCAACGCCGGTGACATAGGGGGTGCCACACTTACGGTAACATTCATGCACATCCAGGTATCTGAGGGGATTCACCAACTTTGATTTTGACATGGACAAGACAACAAACAAGAGGAACACAGGGGTTTAATGTTGTAACTTTTAATTTTCAGAAACGGTCAATTTATTCTCGTGTCCGACATTATCCCACCCGTCCGACGCCAGCACCCTACTTCCTCAATACATGTTCACACTCGCTCGCCATTGCGGAGCTGCGCAAATTGGTGGGGAGTTATTTTTCGAAAGGGTATAAGATGTTTTTCGCTGTATTAAATACACATAGCTCGTTATATTTTATGTTTTATTCTTCATAAATATAATGTAAGAAATGATTTTACAGTTTTTTCCCCAAGCAGCGGGTAAAAGCGGAGTTTGCGTAGCGCCACCGGGCCGGGAAGTGGGTTCATAAAAAATACCGGAACGGACCGAATCTCACCGGAACGGACCGGAACGCATGGGAACGGACCGAATCGCACCGGAACGGACCGTAAAGCACGGAAACGGGACCCGAACGGACAGGAACGGAACCGAATCGCACCGGAACGGAAGCTTATCAAAAATTATATGTTAATGTCATATACATATTAATATTTTCGTAATGTTTATTTTCCAATAATAAGAGCCACTCCCCACAAATCAAATAACAATTATATATACATACTTCTTCTCAATACTTCTTTGTTGTCTTGGTTGCCTTCTTGCCAGTTTTCTGATGAGGTTTCTTTCCAGCAGATTGGGTGCTTGGCACTTTCAATTGGCCATCACTGGATGAGACATGTGCCTTTTCCTGCACACCAGAGCTTTTAAAGAAGTTCTGTCTCAGACGCTCGCTGTCTTCAGCCGATTTTGTTGCATAAATATTAGTGGAGCGATGAAACATCGTTAAAAGGTAGGAGCAAGGGTGCAATTGCGTCTACCTATCATTGCTTACTCAGAACCTTCTGTTGCGTGGAGATATGCAGACGGATAGCGTCCACCAGAGTGTGTAGCGAGTGGGGTTTCCAACTGATAAGCTGCTTCAAAACATGGTTCATGCATGCTCTCCGTAGCATATTGTTTGTGAACGAAAGCTGATTAGTCTTTCAGGAGGGGTACCAGTCTCCTTTCGAAGTACTTCTTCAATGTTGGCATGTGATCTTTCTTTTCTTGTATCAACCGACAGCCACCGCGGATATAAAAAGTGTTAAATATGTAATTACATGTTTCGTAAAGGATTATATTTTAATTAAAATATAATTAAAATATAATTGCAATAACAAAGGCAAAGCCTTTACATACTGAAACGTCATTTTTTCTGATCCGTCGCACACGTGGAACTATAAATTTGGCGCGCTCTCTCTTTTGGATGGGACGTCCCACACCACAGATACTCCCACATACCCAGCTATATGCCGAAGTAATGATCGGCCTACAGCAGCATTTATTTTTTTAAATGATACAATTTCATTAAGTTTAAGGGACAATGAACTTGTGTAATGTTTTGAATACCAAAGAAACATCTATTTTTATGCGGTATTAGGGAAATAATATGATCGAATCTAGCCTCCAATAATTGTGCGCCGGGTGTTAATTCGATCAGTCGGTTAGGCAATATCGATCAACCATATGACCCAGCCCTGATCTACATATGTGCATGTGGTAGCACATCTTGACGGACAGCGCAGGACCGGGGTTGAGGGACCATGGTTACTGGTGGATACAGGGGGTTCAGATCAACCCCGCCCCTCGCATTTTCAGCAGTATGGACTGCCTCGTGGGTTTCCTAATAGAACAGCCCTTTCTTGATAGACCTACACCACAAATGTGGAATTGTTTTTAAACATTACCAAGTGGTGGAACAATGTGTACCCGCCAATGTGATCCACTTTACTCGCCTGTGATCGAATTTAGCCGGATTCGCATTGGTCTTTTAAAGCAAGACTTGTTCAGTCAGTGACGTTAACATTTACGACATATTTGCTAGAGGGCGGCACTAAACAGCAGGCGACACCATACTGAAATATGTACTGCTTAGTTTGGGGTGATGCGTTACTGCAGTCCTCGCCGCGAGAGACGGTTACGTCACAAAGTGATCGAAATATGCTGACCTTCCTAGTAGACAAAATGAAAGAGTTTAGAGAGTATCAGTTGCAGCAGACCTTTGCACACAGAACACCATAACATCCATAACAAGCCATCTAATGGGGCTAGGTGTCCATTACCCATATCCGCCCTCCAGCCACTACATATACATGCAGAGCCAGGGTGGGCACAGTCCACTACCCAACCCACTACATATACATGCAGAGCCAAGGTGGGCACAGTCTCCTACCCTACCCACTATATATACATACATAGCCAGGGTGGGCACAGTCCACTATCCAACCCATTACATATACATGCAGAGCCAGGGTGGGCACAGTCCCCTACCCCACCCACTACATATACAAGCAGAGCCAGGGTGGGCACAGTCCCCTACCCCACCCACTACATATACATGCAGAGCCAAGGTGGGCACAGTCTACTACCCCACCCACTACATATGTGTAAACCTTACACATTAACAACTTGTACGTCTGATTTCCAGATCGGTTCTAATTAATGAACAAATTACTACTCGCTTTTGCCCATGATAACATCTATTGGCCTCCATGCAAACGGCGGTCAGCAAAGTTTAGGCAGGAACTATGGACAACCATCAGGATAACATAGCATACTGCGTGGCAAGACGCCAAAACACACGTCCAAACTTGACGCCTTACACGCCCAAACTTAAAACCCCTAAGCCTGACGTCTCACACGCCCAAGTCTGACGCCTCACACGCCCAAGTCTGACGCCTCACACGCCCAAGTCTGACGCCTCACACGCCCAAGCCTGACGCCTCAGACTCCCATGCCTACATTAAGTTGGAGTTATATACGAGTATTACGATCATATGGCTTCGGAGAATCTTTTCGGAGGTGGTTCAATATTTTATATGGATACTCTGAGAGTTGTGTCATTAATAATTGGAAATTTTGACAGTTTTTTGCACTTAAAGGAGGTTGCAGACAATGCCACCCATTATCGCTATATTTATTGATTTTGTCCATTAAACCTTTGGCTATTAAGCAAAATATTTATATTAAGGGCATTATTATTGAAAAGAAAGAATTTAATTGGACAGTACGCGGATGATACGTCTCTTTTATTAAATAACATCCAGATTTGCCATTGACTTGGGTAAAGGAATTTCGGTTGTTGGGAATAAGTTTTCAGTCCAACATTGCCGAATTCGAATAAAAAAAATGAATGCGTACAGTAAACGTAGGCTTTCTCTTTTGCCGGAGAAGCGTTATCTCGACACAATTGACGGTGCCATTCGAAATTTTGTTTCGAACAAGAAAAACACATAAGCTCTTGTTAAATGGAATGGCCCAGTCGCATAAAAATTGACTTGGATTCAAAAACTTATTCGGCAAGATGGAAAATGGCAGGATTTGTTTTGTGACACTATTTGCGGTGAAAAAGTACATTGCTGGGAATAAGATTTGCACTAAATAAGAAATTTTATCAAGGTAGAAAACCCATTTTGAGCCGATGTTTTCCTGGTACTGTTACAAGCAAGTCCGCAAAGATATTGAGAGTACCCGTAATGTGTATCATTTCTCAAATGCTTACTTTATGACTAAATAAAATGCTATATGTTATCAAGGAAGGTATAATTTTTACTAAATGTTATTAACGAACAAGGAGAGTCCCTGGGCTGGAATGTTTTTTTCAAAATCTGTCAGCAGATGCATACAAGATGTTCTATTACGAATTGGATAGTGCATAATATCGTGTTAATCTAGTGTTTTATCCGATAATTATATCTTGAATAAAACCTTTCTGATCAAAACTGATTATTTCTGGGAGCACATTTTTTAATCTGTGAACACAAATACCTGATACCATTTTATAATCCGCGTTAAGAAGAGATATAGGGTGCCAATTCTTTAAATATTCTCGCGGCTGATCGCCCTTGGGCAAACAAGTGATAATCCCTTGTCGTTGAGTAATCAGCAGATACCCTGTTACATATGCATACCGAAGGCTTCTAACCAAATATATACCTATATCGGTCCAGAAAAATGCATAAAAATCAATAAGGAACCCATCACTTCCTGGAGACTTGTTTTATTCTCTCAGAATGTTCATTGAACCCGTTTGACCTCGTTTGACCCCATTTGACCCCGTTTGAGATGTACCCATCGCTATAATATGAAGGCTTATATAAAACATACCAGGGAATATCATAACGTAACATAATGTACATTCAGGTTGTTTCGACCATCGCTAAGACATACAAGGGAATATCATAACATGAAATAATCTACGTTCCGGTTGTTTTCCGCTTTGTCCTGTATACGCTTCCGTATTTTATTTCGCCATTTGTTTGGGTTTTATTTTTAGATTTGCCCTTCGCTTTGATTGCTTTCAAGATCTTCAGGTACCATTGTGAAGAGAGCGCAGTGATATATATATATTACATATTGCACAAACACTTGAGATTTTCTGTGGTAACATTTATTTAATTTTTTTTATTGACATTTATTATTATTTTATTATTAAGTCATTCAGAAAGTCGACAGGTACATAACAACATATAACAATATTAATGGAATACATCTAGATGTCAATCCACTAAATTACGTCTAGTAATAAGGATACAGCTTTTACAGAGTATACCTGTAATTAAACACATATAATGGGGAATATCTAGGTACATATATCAGGGGACTAGTGCGGCGCGATTGGACGAGAGAGGATTAATTTTGGAGTTTGGAGGGTATATAGCAATACTACTTCAAGAGAAAAAAGACCTTTTATTCCAGTCGCGCTTGAACCTTACTTTTCTCACTGCGGGCTGAGCTGCAGATCAACGGGTCGTAGGTTCGAATCCTGGTGCCTGCATCTATGTCAAATTTCCTCCAACCCCATTTCATTGTTCTGGGACTTGTGGGCATTAAAACGGCGCAAACTCCCATTTATTTGTTCTCTTTATCGTGCATTACTTTTTATTTGATTAAAGCTGCTTGTCGAGCTTTTCCGGCTGAATCTAGACCCAGGTGATTTACATATCCCAGATTGCAGAAACCTCGATTGTTTCATTCTATAAAATCAGAAACTTATTATACATCGCTGTTTCGGCTGTGATATGGTAAACGTGTCTATCCCGGGACACCACAGAACTCTGTCGCGGCACTGCTACTTATAACAAAGCATCGCGAAGCACAAAAACTGATGACGTTTGACAATCTGTGGTTAATTGAGATAACGGGCAAGGCTAAAAGACATTTGGCAGTCTGGCATGCGTCGAATATAGACAAAAGACATTTTGGATGATTCAAGGACTGATTCTTATTTTGGATTTTGACTTCTTTAGTTTTGGGCGGGAAAGAGCTCGATATGGAACTTTGATTAAAGAATCATGTTTTTCCTGGCAATTTGTATGGGATGCATGCTGTGGCATCTTTATCACCCATGTACCTCGTCCTTTCAGACTACAACCCGCTGACCGGCACCAGTGGCGGCAGTAACACCTACAGACCCTCCCGACCCTCCAGGGGAGGGGGCGGCGGATGAGGCTAGTCAGCGGACACCCCCACCCCATGGACCCCTGCCCCCACCCCCTGCCCCTGCAGCTTCTAATGACGACGGGAGGGGAGGGGTGTGAGGCGGCAGGGAGGTCAGGGTGGGAGGAGGGGCGTGGTGGCACGCATGGAATGAGCATTATCTGCCCAGAAATCAGACGGTCAACGCATAGATATAGAAGCCTTACAGGCTGAAAGCCCCGTTAAAGGCTAATCAAATCAAATCAAACCAAATCATAAATTTATTGATATATATGTATATAGTGGGTCTGTCAATGGAAACTACACCATGTAGTGCTATATTATCATCATTTTGAAATTAAAGTAGCGACATATAGGGGAAATACGCAGCCAAACGTGTCCCTGAGGGCTACACCTGCTCGACGAACACAGCTTCTGGTGTTCCGGAAAGCCTCTTCAATGTGTAATGCACGTTTTGAGCCTATTCTTGTAAAACTAACTTGACAGCCCATCGCTCTATGGACACATGGCTGCTTCCTATCCTACTGTTGTGGAATTCCTGTCAGTGTTAAAAGTAACATTAATCGTCGCTCATAGCACAATTTTGACTTATAATGTCCCCTCCATGCAGAGCCAAACTAATTTTAAAGTAGTAATAATAACGACTGTAGGCCCCATTTTTTTCATTATGCTGCATGTACACGTCCTGGCTTGGATGTCAGACGTCCAATTTAGTATCCTCGCCAACTTGACCTCTTGATTTCGCTCCATGTGTGCCCCTGTCTCCTGCGGTGTGCGCAGACATCTGTTATTGATGCGTACAACAGTGGGGCATTTGGATTGTCGGGACGTCAGTGAGCTGCTCGCCAATCCATGATTAGTCCCCACTTTGTACGCACCCGCAGCTAAGCTTTCTTGGATGGCCGACTTGCCAAGCCCTCGTAGTGCATTCTGCCATCATCGGATTTAGTTGGCATTTTGTATGTTAAACCTGAACACTGTAATTGGTATATGTCGAGTGGAACCTGAAAATGTAATCCATTTAAGGTAGTTGTAAGTGATTTTGCTTTGATATCTAGAAAAATGACCGATCATGACATGTTGTCGTCGAAGTAGATCACTGGAATGTGGTATAGCTTCAAGCAATTCTTAGCTTCGTAAATTTATAGGATGCTATTAATTAAAGGTGGGAAAATACAGTAGGCTGATATTTTATGTTCAAAATACGACTATATATTGTAACTTCGATCATGTCTTCACCTCCCCTCTCAGCTATAGGATGATAGAAGGAGTTTAATTACTAGTGATAACAAACATACACCATTCCGCCAGGATCCGTGATGAGTCAACATACGAGGGTTTCGTAAGTCTTTTCTCACTTGGTTGATCATGTTCTGTGAACTCCCATGGAACACCACCAACCAAGGCGTAGTTAAAAAAGCGCCATCTAGTGGCTAAGTATGAAACTGTCTCTGTCAGTGACGTCAGTCATCGGAGGCGGTGGATGAAAGCTGGGGATCGCCTTGTTGTAACATGCACTAATGACTCTAAGACGTCGTTGGTAACGATGTGAAGTATAGAAGATATTTTATTACGTCAATCTGTGTCACTAATCTTATTGTTCGGTTATGAATCACTGTGTTTTTGTGTGAAATATGTGCATTAAAAGTACTGTGTGTTGACCAGACTTAAATGTCAGTAACGTTAATTAATTATAAATGTGCGGCTCTAGGATGGTGGAGTTCGCTTGATCCACCAAAACGCCAACTGTTCATGAGTAATTCCGTTTAAAGTGGTGTCCTGTATCGATATTGTTACCTCTGGGAAAAGCCAAGTATGAAACATCTTCTTTCCACTGACCTTAACCATAAATTATAATCTGTATGGCGTCACCAAATAGGTTAAATGGATTACATCAGAGTTTCACTGAAATGGCAAGAAAACTAATTTCTGATAAAGCAGCTATTTACGTAACTCAAAGTCGTTGTTTGAAAGTATCTGCGATGAGACTGCTTAAAGTGATCTTCACAAGGGAATAAATACCCTGATTTGTAGACGGTGTGCCACGAATCGCGTGTGTGACATTCAACGCAGCTTTCACCAGTATTTCTCCAGAAAGCGGGTTCTGCATTCTGATTATTTATGTCTTCTAAATGCTCATGAATATTGATAACATTTGAATAATATTGAATAATGGTATGTTTTACGGATACTGGTTGTGTTTTTCTGTGTATCGTGTTGTTGCACACAATGTGTCCACTTTGGTATGTTATAAAGCGAAAACAATAAATGGTGGTGAGAACGTTATCGATGGCCTTCAGGTCTCCTGGTGACTGATTGTGGCGGGATGTTCAGCCCCGCATTGTGATCCGGGGGTGACGCAGTTGTCAACGACACTGATCGATGCTTTCTACTCAGCAACGATATTGTTGATATTTAAATGGAAATTAATTTCATTCAAAATTAAACGGTAAAATTTAATTAATTAAAGAATAAATTTGGAACCAGCCGATTCTACGACTTCGTGATAAATTGCACCCACCACTGACGAATATTTCCCCTGGGTTTCCAGCATAATGGCACACGTGGAGCGGAGTGGGTCTAAATATATCACATATATTTTAAATAAGAGGGACTGCTTCGCATGGGGAGACTACTTTCGCATGTCACATTCGCATGATAATGACCAGGGCCCAAATTGTGCGCAAAATCTTTAGTTTTGAGCTTACGTTTAGTGTTAAGGTAAGCAACCAATAATACGCCTCGCGATTTTGAGCACAATTCGGTAAACATCGGCAGACATCGGCGGGGTGTAGCCCTGAGATTTTACGCAGTCTTAATGAAACAAAGCACAAATAAAACACAGCAAAAGCAGTGGTGACATAGGTAAAATGAATAGAGCATCGTATAATAAACTTCGGCGATTTAGAGAAGACCTCTGTAAACATCGACAAACATCGGCGGGTGTCAGTGAAAGGGGAATCCCTAACTCGTTACGTCATTCACAGGGGAATCCCCAATTCGTGACGTCATTCACATGGTATTTCTCCGAAAATGGTTCTTCGTGATAAATTCGGAAAATTCAAGAAAAAAATATTGAGAAAACGTGTAAATAGGTCAGAAAACATTCGTGTTGATCATAATTATATTGGAGACCATTATATATAACCAGATTTATTAAAATGTGAACACAAGGCTGCTGGTCCTTTTGTACGGCTTTTTGTAACAACGAACATTCTACTATAAAATTACTCTTCGACTTTGCGCGCGATTTTAAGAAGTTCACATCGAGAAGACCGTTGTTAAACTGGAGATGCTTAAGAAGAAATATATTACCCTCAATTAAGGATTTGAAACTTAAACATCGTTCCTTTCTGCTTTCTTTATATGTATAGTTACTATCTCCCCATGTGAAATTGTTTAAGACATCGTTATTATCTTGGGGTGTTTTGAAAAAAATAATGTCATTGAAAGCAGACATAACTTTATAATAGAACTTGGGTATCTCCCTTAATATTGGGCAGTTATTCTCATTGACATCGCTCAAGTTCAAGGCTGCACAGCTTATCAATACATACCTCTTATCAATAGAATGCCAAATTTACTTCGTCGTGAATCAATACGTTGGTGACAAACCAGCTTGGTGTGTGTTATAATGCATCTCCATTGTGGCATCACAACGTTGAGTTACAAATATCTTCCTTTCAAGGCATCACCATCGACCGAAAATATGCATCAATGTTTCCATTACGATTCAAATTATTAAGGAAGGCAGAGACTATTTTTGATAACTAATTGCAGGTCGTCTGATAGCTTGACATCCATCACACAACCTACGTCAGTCCAGGTGTATACATAGCCGTTACAACATCAAGAGACGACCATTCAACATTTCGTGACGGAAATGCAGGTTTCGGTTTGAAGAACTGATGCCCTGTGCCCAGGGGCCGTAAACCACACTTAGGCTACCGCAACGGTGGATGTTCTTAATTAAGAAAGTGCTAAAATTATATGGAATATGATTTTTTGATCATGAACACCAACGATTTGTGTAAAGAGAACGCGTTTTGGTTGTTCGCGATATATCTATGGTTGCTGTAACCGAAATGGCTATAGGCTCTTTCGAAAAGACCAGCGTCATTCGGTAACTGGATTCGAGTCAAGTCCCACCATCTATTGCGGCATTGATGTATGGGTGAATTTGTAGTTGTTATTCGGTTAGTAAATACATAGACTAAAGTATTACCGACGATGTCTTATTTAAACTTGCAAAATGTAGCGCACTGCATTGTTTACATATCAGAAGGTTATAGTTTCACCATTGGCCACTTGATTATTCAAAACTTGAATGTACATACCATTTACTTAGGACCTAATGGGGGAACCAACTAAGATTATTACAATGTGTCGATGTGTTATACTTCACTGGGCAGGGCTGCCACATCCACTGCACTACATAACTACAGCACCAGCCAAAGAATCTTTCATCCATCAGTTAATTATGCAAGGAGGACTCAAGAGTCCTTCTTGCAGCAACCTCTCGGGGACAACCATTAAAGATGATATCGCATGTACCAATGGGATATGTACCTAATTAGGAAGACAGAAACGCTAGCAGATATTGAACAAAAAACAGCATTTGGTTACAATTATACAAGATTTTATTGCATCGTATGTTGTTTGGGAATGACTGGACACATTAACAAGCGCGATGGAGGCATATTGTATTCTATCATTAATGCATTGCACACATCACAAGGTCAAGTATCGCTGTGCGCGCATTTCATAGAGTGCATATGGGTCATTCTACGATAAGTGAGTAATTAAGGTCCTGCCGAGAAAATCATAATAAAAAGTCGTATTTGGGCCTGATAGTTTCATTTGGTTGGTCAATTAATTCAAGGTCATCCACAGCATGTGTTTTATTTTAGTCAGACATCACCGGTTTATATATTTGTCGGAATGAAACAGTCATATTGCGCCAATAATGACCTGTCCCAGAAGCCCTGTATCGTGATACGATGGTGTCTCCATGGACTGAAATATCGTTATTTCACTACGATTTCTATTTGAATTTATTACATAGATATTACAGCATGTATGAAGGGTGGTCTAATGTCAGCTATTTCCACATTTCCACAAATATGTCACGTTGTATGCCTGTCCCATGATTTTGTGTCAGCCCTGTTACCTTGTACATTATGTGGGCTGAGAAGCTAAGTGCTCCATCCCTGTTGGCAACAAACTTGCTCAACAGATGGCGACACTGCACAATAATTTGTGCCAGACATGTGGCCCTCGCTGAGAGAGAAACGTCTTCTTTACATCAAAGGTCATTTATTGACAGGGTACAGAATATGTTGCCAGCACTGTTACGTAAACGTTATATAGATGGTCCAAAATTTATCCTGAACAAAAGTTATGACCAAGTGATAGCTTAAGTAGCATTACAGAGTGATCGATAATCACGGCTGACACGATGCAGACCGGTATTAACTGACGTAAATGTCAGCCCTGTTACCACTGACATGGTAACAGGGCTGACAGCATAGGTCACAGGGCTGACAAGGCTGATCATGTAACAGGTGTTTCTGACATTACAGCTACGTTAGCCACCTTATTCCTTGCAGGGGTATGAGGGACCCTTATCAAGCCGCCTAATAAACTTATAGCGCCGAGCATGTGCGGATCTAGGGGGCGGGGGTTAGGCGGCGACCACCCCACCCAACCACCTTTGGGAACTAGACCATGCACTGTAGAAGTCTGGTCTTCCAACGAAATCTATCTCTAGGTGGAGGATCCAAGAAATGGGGGATTGACCCCCTCCCCCTTCCCCTCCAGGACTGGTATAAAGTAAAAAAATTCTCAATGACCCCTATTAGGAAGAAAGCCCTTTTCCCATGCAAAATCAAGGCCATCTGAGGTCTCCTCCCTTGGGCGTGTCCAGGGGGGGGGGGGCACATGTCCCCCCTTTCAGACCCTAGGATATATCTGTGCCCCCCTTTCAAGTTATCTGTCCCCTGCCATGGGTGGGGTGGACAGAGGGCACGTGCACCCCTTTCCATTTCGGACCCTAAGATATACCTTATCCCATCCCCTCTTTTAGATTCTATGCACCACGCTCACCTACGTCTCAGGCGTTTACATTTTTACAGGCTCTATTTTCGAGTCTTATTTTATTGACAAAATGGCAGTCTGCAGCAGAAGCTAAAGAGAAAACAACTGAATTGGCCTGAAGGAATAAAACGGGAAAAGTAAAAAGCGTCAATGAAACCTGATAAAGAGTGTGAGTGCGAGTTGAACCCTAAACGATGTACTCACCCTAAACTCACCCATATCACTTATTAGTCTGGTTTTGAAAACCCGATTTAGTTATCGTTCGTGCTTGGTTGGAATATCCTTTGCAAATAAAGAATAAGCTTTATTTAGGACTTATTGTTTGGCAAATTCAGTTGCAGATAAGCCCCAAAAGCGCCGACGTGACACGTTGATCCTTCGCTTATTAAAATACAAAAGTGTTATCAAACGACTTTATCAAACGACTTTCAAATGGTAATTTATGGAGAAAAAAATCAGGGGGATAGGTTTTTATCTGCAGCTGTTGGATAAAGAGGTGTGGCGGCTGAGTTGGCCTTATTTATGACTGACTGCGTATAATGGTAGGCAATTGTGTTACAATGTTGTAATACAATGTAGATTTTAAACCATGTTTACGCCATGCTTACGTTTCTGGTGTAGACAACATCTTTTGTGCAATCCTTTGTTACGAAATAAACAATAATAATAATTGCCCTGAACAATTACAGCGAAGAGATATAGTTACGCATGTATCCGTCCTTTACTCATTGTCCTGTGCATCTTCTAAACTGCTAACTTATCCATCACGAAAAACTGGACTACATATTATCTCTCGGGGTGCCTAGCCTCTCTTAAGTTGCACGGGCGAAGGTTGAAAGAATACTAAAAATGACCGTCACCGATTTAAAACGCGCAGATATGAATGTTAGCCATCTCTGTTAGGCCTCCTCAGCGTATGCAGGTCAAGTTACCAGATGTCAGCCCTGTTACCATACATATTTCCCATTCTAAATGGTTGACGTTTCACATCATTTATAAATGATGAATGACCGTCGCTGACGTGATACCGGCAAAAGTGGATGGATTAAAGGCAACTTTGTTGGGCATTCTCAGCAATTGACAACACGAATGTCAGCTCCGTTACAACATAAATATATCTATATTTCTTATTTTAAGTGATAGACTGTTCACGGCATTTATACTCTTAATGATATCCCTCATATCGGTAGGCAAAGGTAAGGTTTTCTTTGTAATAATACAACGATCTTTCTGCACATTAGCCGTAACACATCTGGCGCAGAACTGATGTTTGGGCGTAACAATTATTTGGTTCATATTAATATCAAACTTTATCCGTTTTCAACAGTTGCTTTCATACTGGAGTGTTAGGCATATTGACCCCATACCATGTACAGCGAATTATGAAGGAAGTAGTATTTATTTAGGGTGACGTCATCTCTTGTTTAATTGGAAAGTACCTATCAACGCGTAAGCTCGGCTCTGTTTGGTTTGAAAAACATGGATATCTAGAGGTTACGCATCGAAAATATCTAGTGATTTGAACAAACTTTAATCATCAAAATTTCATTTTTGAAATTATGCCGTTTCTGTAGAATGACCCATATACAAAGTGCCAACAAGTAACGTGACGCGATATGCTACATCAGCATAACCTCGACATCAGAAACTGAATTTTAACACCATTAGCATAAACAAAGCCCTAACTTCAATCGTCATAACAATAGCAAGAGTTCTCAGTGCGGGCGACAATGTTTTTGCGATCGCCATCATGAGGAGCTAACACTCCATACAATTGTAGTGAACCGTTATGACCAGCATCCCACACAAACCTGGTAACAAAATTACACTATTCCACGACTTTCCCATGACAAATTTATGCTTTTCGACGAGGATTTCCTTGGTCTCCATGTATATATTGATTATATACTATTGGTATGTATTACACATGGCACATGGACACTACATCTACGCCTACATAAGCGTCCCTAAGAAAGGTAACGTACGTGTAAAAAGTAAAAAAAAGGTCTGTTATACCATTCTCAAATTGTCAGCGGAAAAGCGCCATAGCCAAGATTCAAACACTAAGCATGTGTAGTACTTGGGAATTTAGACCAATCATAAGGCCCCAATCATAGCGTCTTGTATAAAAATAAATAAAAACATTAATGCATTCATAACATCATAACGTCCAGTTTAACAATGTGCTGGCTTCATAGAGTGTACATACTATTAGCATAAGCAGAGCGTGAACTGCACTCATTATAACATTTAGAGACTTTTCCATGACAAATTCGTACTTTTCCGTGACAAATTCATACTTTTCGGTGACAAATTCATACTTTTCCATTAGGATTTCCTTGATCTGCATGTATACATGGATTATATACTAATAATGGCATCCTCCTTCCCTGATACGCATCCGACTCACCCATTTGATTGGTATTTATTATACATGGCACATGGACAATTTACATTAACACATACATAAGCGTCCCTAAGACAGAAAGGGAACCGTTATACTATTCTCAAATTGTCAGTGGTAAAGCGCCAGAGCCAAGATTCACACACTAACTCGATCATAACGCCCTCGGTTTTCCCGATAAGTCGGTGCCGGTAAGTCACGTGACCGCCGATGCCCTTATCGGGAAGACCCGCCTGGCGTCGCCTCGGGTGATGCCCGTCAATGACAAAGGGTTCTGGCACCAGCAGATATAGGGGAGGCAGCCGGAGACACCGGACAAGTGGACGGGTTCTTCCGAGGATCGGAGATTGTATTCAGAACAGCAAGTGTTGTGGCATCTCTGGCTTCGGTGAGCCACGGCGCCGGGTCCTGTGGCATGTAGCAATCTACACCCTTAGGCCCATTACTAACTGGATAATATCCTGATAGTGATTTGTGTACATTGTACCTTTGTGTACAAGGGAAATACCACACCTACACTATAAGACATGCAATGAGTCCATACCTCCCTGTCATGTTTGAACTTCAAAATAAAGGAGTCATAAGACGTATTTTGCGAAACATAAAAGCATTTGTCTATGGACATAGGACAATTATCGATTTTTTTTCTGTAATTTAGCAGCATAACAGACATGTTTATTCATAAACTCTTGCAGCTGACACTTAAAAAAACCCGTACCTACAATGTCCTCCAATGATATACATTTTACCTAGATATCCTGACTTGATTTAACCGATGGATGGATGTATTAAATCCCCCTGACTTCATAAGAACAACCTCACCCAGAATGCAGGCTGTATTCCAGGTCCACCTCTGTCAGTGGATGGCCTGCTATAAGCCATTGTTGGTTAAGTAGTCGTCATGCAACAAAATAGGCTTTTATCCATCAATCCATCCTGCAGATAGAAGCTCTTTTGGACAAATTTAGTTGCCGTAAAGGTGTGTACGATTCTGCTACAAGGCTGATCTTGATGATTAGGCGAGATCGGTTTTAGTTCAGCATGAAACAGACCCTATACAAACGGTCTTTTTGTTACAGGAAGCAATATTTTCTATGACCGTGGGAACCTTGTATACAATAGCAAGGAACCGTTAAGACCAGCATCAAGGCGCATGAGGATACAATACATTGGTGTTATATCATCAATTATATCATTAATGCATCAATATCATCATAAAGTTCAGTATTACTGTGCATATGTATAGCATCAGCAAGTAACGTGACGCGATATGTTTATATCACCATAACCTCGATATAAGGACACTGGCTTACTACACCATTAGCATAAACAGAGCGTGAACTCATAACAATAACAAGAGCTCTCGGTGAGGCAGACAAATTGTTGCTGTCACCTTCATGATGAGCCAACCCATTATAGAATAGCAAGGAGCCAATATTACCAGCATCAAGGTGAATGGGAGTGGTTCCCACACAAATCTGTTAACAAAATGTCATCATTAGTCCATGCATTTTCCATGACAAATTCATAATTTTTTATGGGATTTCCTTGATCTGCATGTATACATGGATTACATAATAATAATGGCATCCGATTCACCCATTTGATTGGTATTTATTATAACTGGCACATGGAAACTTTACATCTACATTACATAAGCGTCCATAAGAAAGGTAACATACGTGTAAGAAGTAAGAAAGGGAACTGTTATACCATTCCCAAATTGTCAGTGGTAAAGCGCCATAGCCAAGATTCACACGCTAACTCGATCATAACGCCCCAATCATAACGCCTTCGGTTTCCCCGATAATCTGTGCCGGTCGGTCAGGTGAACACCGATGCATAAACAGAGCGTGAACTCATAGCAATAGCAAGAGCTCTCGGTGAGGCAGACCAATTATTGTGATCACCATCATGAGGAGCTAACACTCTATACAATAGCAATGAACCGTTATGACCAGCATCTTGGTGGGTGATGATACAATTCATTCATTCATTCATTGAAGCTTCCAGTGAGGACCTTGGGGCCATGTGTCCAGCTGAAACGACGAGAACAACACAATTAATATGTTGTCATTACAGTCCATAGCATAAACCCCCACTGCACATTGACATATTGATTATCGAAAAACCGGTCCAACCAGTAAAACAAATTTGCAAAGTAAGCGTGTAGTTACGACAAATATTGCCTTTTCTATCATTTTAAATGTCTAAGCAAAGGGTCAAATATGATCGTAGGATTAAAATACATTTACAGCCGTCGTTAGGCCCAACTTATTATATATTAGATTTTATATATATATATTGGTCTAATTGGGGGGGGGGGGGGGGTAGTGGCGTCGCGGGTTGGGCAAGCGAACATTTCAGCAACAAGCACTGCGCCCACTGAATGATTTTTACTAAAATGAAAGTTCATTTTTTTTTCTTCATTGTATTTGCATCTAATAGAAATACAAGAGACAATTGTCCTACCTATACAAGTGGTATATACGTGGCGACCATTGAAACTGATTGAGCACATTCGATTTATTTTAGGCAGGTATGACTGCTATTCAAGTGAGAGGAACATCCTAACTGCATGTAGGGGTGTCAGGCAAGGGCGGGAGGGGGTGGGGGGGGGGTATACATGGCCAACTTCCATGGGTATGTTTCAAGTTATTCCCCTCGCCATCACTATATTAATTGGTAGATGTATATCCTATGCGCCAATCTACAATACTGCTAATGTTCGTTCATACAGCCCTTCTAATAAGAGTAATCAAAGTCCCACGGTATACAGGAAGATGGCAGGGGTGGGGGTGGGGCGGGGAGGAGCAGCAGAACAGCAAACAGAACAACAACTGAGAAGAAACAGAGCGGCAAACAGGGAGGCAACAACGCAGGAACCTGGCGTAGCAAACATAAAAGAACACATGAAAGGGAACAGAGCGTGGAAGAGTAATAAGTGAGCAGTGTGACCAACACAGCCCCACTACGGACCCGAATATTTGCTCAGTAAATTAGGCTAATGTTCAAAGGAATGTAAATATCGATTTGATTTTGATGTCACTGACTAATTATCTATTATTGCTTACTTGATCAAGTCTTACATTTAGCTCAAATGCTAACAACAAATATATTAAAACACAATGCTAAAAAACTTTATTTAGACTCCAGTGAGCATAACCGTCGCGTGCTTTGAAGCTATTAACATCCCTTTGAGTCCTGTGAATCAACTTGATTTCAATCCCTGAAAACTGGAAGGTGTTTGGAGAGGGGGTGGGGGGGAGAGGGGGATAGGTGGGGGAGTTAAGGGGGGGAGAGGGGGATAGGTGGGGGAGTTAAGGGGTGGAGCAGGCGGCCACAGTTAACAATTACAATTACAAACATCGAGCCGTAAACAATTCAACTAACGTCCTTCGAGGGCAGCTTAGCCGACTGAACAACCCCCCGCACCGCCCCCCTCGCGATAATAGGAGAGAGAGAGAGACTGGGGGTGTCTTGTAAGATAGGTTAGGGGGGCCTAGTGTGGCTGAGGTGGGTGGGGGAAGGGGGTGGGCGTGGCACCCTGTCCCTCCCTCACAGAGACATTTACAGTGACACCTTTCTAAACGTAAACATGTCAAATATCACCTAAAGCTGTGACAGCACCACCCCCACCCACCCTCACCCGGGAGAAGGTGGGTAGGGGAGAGGGTTTGGGGTATGTTGTACTATCAACAATCATCTTAACAAGGTGTGAGTGACGTGATGACGTCACCGTTACTTACGCGGACGGCGCGTTGTTGTCGTCAGCGGCTCACGACCAACAGTTTTTCGGTGTCCCAGTCCGTGACGTAGAGGAGGTGGTGGTGGGGGGGCCATGATATATGCGAGGGCCGCACCTGCTCCAGCCTCACCCTGGTGACCGCCTCCCCCTCCCGGCTCACCACGAGGAGAGAGCCACCCTCCCTGTCACACACCACAAAGTGTTCCCCGTTGTGGGTGACGTCACCGTGAGTCGAGTGTCCTGGGAGGTTGAGGACGCGGCCCGGAGCGCCGTCCCCGGTGTACAGCACCAGGAGGTCGTCGTACCTCACCAGGATGGTGTCCTGGAGGACGGACACAAACTCCGGCCGCCGCCCCTCCTCCTCCTTCACCTCTGGCGGCGTGTTGAGGGTGGCCACCACCCCGCCCCCCGCCACATCCACCACATGGACGCCGTCCTTGCAGCAGACATAGAGAGTCTGGCGCGACTCCCTGTACGCCAGTCCATGTGGCCCTGTCAGGCGTCCGGTGGTCGGCAGTGTGCGCGTCAGGACGACCTCTCCACCCACCACCCGGACTCCCTGGAGCTGGCCGCCATGGTCCTGGGAGATCCAGATATCTGTGTCTGTGGCGGTGATACATTGCGGAGACTGGACGGGGGACCCCGCCACGTAGCGGTGGGCTGTGCGGCCGCCTTCTGTGGTCCGCCTGAAGACCACCACCCTGTCACTGACCCTGTCCGCCACCCACACCAAGTCACCGTGGGCGGCCACACCCCAGGGGTACTGCAGCCGCCCGGGTCCGGCCTCCTCCCCCACCACCCCCGTCACCCGCAGACCGCCATACGCCGCCGCATCCTACAACGACAAACATCTCAGTGACAACCAGATATATAACTGACGTGGGGGGTGGGGGGGGGTGGCGAGGGTGTATGTCAGGCGTCAAGGTCAAGGCCGCACGTGCCGCCTTTGGTGTTGTACATTTCCACCGATGTCTGAAGAGTTTCCTGGCGACTTGGAGACTGAAATAAACAACGACTCACAGCGGACTGCAGTCTGTGAAGACAAAGGATGTTTATCTTAAAAGTTTAAATTCAATGGCTGTCGTCTGCAAATAATGTAAACAAAAAAACTATTAATATGTCGTCCATGTTATATATGATACCTCAGTGCGACTGGCTGGCTGGGTGTATCAGGGGAGGTGGAGGGGGGAGTGGGGTACACTTGCACTGGTGATAGATGGCAGACTGCACTGAGCGGGTGTCTGAAGGCAGCACGCGGCTTGATAAACCGTGCGCGAGATCAGGAGGTGAACAGGGCGGGAAACGGGCCAGGTGTTGTATGGGGGAGGGAGCGAGGGCAGAGCGGTAAACAGGGGGGGGGGGGCAGTACGGGCAACGGAGAGGAGGCAGACGGGGGGGGCAGTGCGGGGAACAGAGAGGAGGCAGAGGAGGTGGGGGGGGGGCAGTGCGGGAAACAGAGAGGAGGCAGGGGGGACAGTGCGGGGAACAGAGAGGAGGCAGGGGGGACAGTGCGGTGATCAGAGAGGAGGCAGGTGGGGGGGGGGCAGTGCGGGGAACAGTTACGAGGCAAGGGGGGGGGGCAGTGCGGCTAACATAGAGGAGGCAGGGAGGGACAGGGTGGGGAACAGGGAGGAGCCGTGGGGGGGCGGGCAGTGCGGGGGACAGAGAGGAGGCAGGTGGGGTGGGTGGGGGGGGGGGCAGTGCGGGGAACAGAGATGAGGCAGGGGGGACAGTACCGGGAACAGCGAGGAGGCAGGTGGTGGGGGGGGGGGCAGTCCGGGGAACAGAGAGGAGGCGGGGGGGGGGCAGTGCGGGGAACAGAGAGGAGCCAGGGGGGACAGTACCGGGAACAGGGAGGAGGCAGGTGGGGGCGGGGCAGTGCGGGGAACAGAGAGGAGGCAGGTGGGGGGGGGGGGGGCAGTGCGGGGAACAAAGAGGAGGCAGCGGGGGGGGGAGACAGTGCGGGGAACAGATACGAGGCAGGGAGGACAGTGTGGGGAACAGGGAGGAGGCAGGTGGGGCGGGGGCAGTGCGGGGAACAGTTACGAGGCAAAGGGGGGGGGGGGGCAGTGCGGGGAACAGTTACGAGGCAAGGGGGGGGGGGCAGTGCGGCTAACATAGAGGAGGCAGGGAGGGACAGTGTGGGGAACAGGGAGGAGCCGTGGGGGGGGGGGGGGGGCAGTGCGGGGGACAGAGAGGAGGCAGGGGGGACAGTACCGGGAACAGGGAGGAGGCAGGTGGGGGGGAGACAGTGCGGGGAACAGATACGAGGCAGGGAGGACAGTGTGGGGAACAGGGAGGAGGCAGGTGGTAGGGGGGGGGGGGCAGTCCGGGGAACAGAGAGGAGGCGGGGGGGACAGTACCGGGAACAGGGAGGAGGCAGGTGGGGGGGGGCAGTGCGGGGAACAGAGAGGAGGCAGGGGGGGAAAGTGCGGGGGGGGGGCAGTGCGGGAAACAGAGAAGAGGCAGAGGGGGGTGGGAGCAGTGCGGGGAAAAGAGAGGAGGCAGGGGTGGGGCAGTGTGGGGAACAGAGAGGAGGCAGGTGGGTGGGGGGGGGAGACAGTGCGGGGAACACAGAGGAGACACAGACTCCTCTGTTCCCCGCACTGTACCCCCCCCCCCCCACCATCTGCCTTCTCTCTGTTCCCCGCACTGTCCCACCTACCTCCTCTCTGTTCCCAGCACTGCCCCCCCCCT